>MU223396.1:1290116-1337959 GCA_018584345.1 Thuja plicata
TTTATCAACAATTTCTCTTCTCTCAGCTTCTCAAATACCATACGAATATGCATCATATGCTCCTCCAATGTCTTACTAAAGATCAAAATATCATCTAGGTAAACAATGACAAACTTACCCAGAAATTGTTTCAGAACCTCGTTCATGAGCCGCATGAAAGTGCTCGGTGCATTGGTTAGCCCAAAAGGCATGAATAACCACTCGTACAATCCTTCCTTTGTCTTGAAGGCAGTCTTCCATTCATCTCCTTCTCTGATCCAAATCTGATGATATCCACTCTTCAGATCTATCTTTGAGAAATACATAGCTCCACTCAAACAGTCTATAATATCATCCATTTGTGGCAATGGAAACCTATACTTGATTGTGATCTTGTTTATTGCCCTGGAGTCTGTACACATCCTCCACTCTCCATTCTTCTTTGGTGCTAATACTGCTGGTACAACACAAGGACTTAGACTCTCACGGATCAATCCTTTCTGCAACAACTCATGTACTTGTCTGTTCAACTCCTCACTTTCTGCAGGTGTCATTCTGTGTGCTACCTTATTCGGCAAACTCGCTCCTGGGATCAAGTCCATCTGATGAGTGATCTTCCTGACTGGTGGTAATCCATTAGGCACATTATCGGATGCAATATCTTGAAACTCATTCAACAAATCTACAACTTCTATAGGAACATCTTCTACTTCATCCTTATCAGCTTTTGGAATTAAAGCAAAACACACATGCTCATGCCTCATACCATCTAGGTACTTTCTTCCATCAACAAAAGTTATTCTTTCACTACCACATACCTTTTCTTCTGTGTTATTCAATGGCTTTAGCTTATGTCGCACTTCATCCTTTGTCATGAAATAGGTATTCACATGACCATCATGTACAGCACATCTGTCAAACTGCCATGGTCTACCCAACAACATATGACATCCATCCATAGATATGATATCACACAGTACCTCATCACAGTTTCCACCAATCTTGAACTCCATGAGGCATTGTTCATTGACCATGACCTTGTGGTCATCCTATACCCAGGCAATCCAATATGGACGTGGGTGTTTCTATCTCTTGAGCTTCAACTTTGTCACCATCTCTTCTGAAACCAAATTGTCAGTGCTTCCACTATCAATAATCACATCACAACACTTACCCTCACACTTGCACCTGGTGCGAAATAGACTCCTCCTTTGTTCAGGTTCATTCTCACCACTTAGTAGGACTCTTCTGTTAATCAGCGTTTCTCCTCTTTCAACATCTTCAGAAAGTGATGATCTGGTATCTTCATCTACATGTGCAACTTTGGTCTGGCCTTCATTTCTCCTGTCTGTTCTTCCTTGGAACTGAGGACATTCATATGCCCTATGACCTTCTTCTCCATAATGAAAACATGTTCCACAGAAGCCTCCTCTTCCTGATCCTTGTCCTCATCCTCTTCCTCTTTGATGTCTATTATTATAATTAAAATTATTTCCCCTCTAACCTTGACTACTACTGGCCTCATCCTTCTTTTTCTGATCTTCATTTCGGCCTCCATAAGATTGTCCACTAGATCTTCCACTGCGACCTCTTCTGCTTTGCCTACTTTCAAACTTCTTGTTCAACTTTTACTCTACCTTTAGGGAAAAATGGTAGGCCTCTTTAATACTGTTCATTCAAATCAGGTTCAACTCCTCCTGAATGCTCGGCCTCAACCCATTAAGGTAACGGGCAACATTCTCCTTGTCAACTTTTGCATGGCCTGTTCGGATGAGGATTCGATAGAACTCCTTCGTATACTCTTGGACAGATTTTCATGCTTGCTTCAAACTTTGCATTTTCTTCAGTAGGTCAAGCTCATAATCAACAACAATGAACTGTCACTTCAACTTATCCACCATCCGATCCCATCTTGTGATTTTATCCTTTCCTCTTTGATTTCACTCTAATTGGATCTCCTGCCACCAGATCTTCGCATGACCCTTCAATCTAGCCTTCGCAAACTTGACTTGATCAGGATCCTCAATATCTTCATACTCAAAATATTCTTCACATTCGTTGATCTAGTCAATCAAATCCTCTGGGTTAAGATTCCCTAAAAATGTAGGAACCTCAATCTTAGGTCTTTTCCCAATCTTGGAAATGGCTCAAAAAAGCCTTTCTTCTTCTGGATTCAAAACTTCAACTTCTTCTTGATCATCATTTCCTTCTTCGACTTCATCCTCACTTTTGTTTCTAACATTAAGATTCATTCCTCTGTGAATCTCTTCTTGCAATTCTCACACTTGTCTCTGGAGCTCTCTAACCTCAAGTGTCACAACACCAGCTCTTCTGCCATGTTCCCTTCATGGAGGCATTTTTGCGATGCACGCTGAAACCCTAACCACGGTCCTAGTGCAAATGCCTCATAGTCGGTGATCTCTTTACACACTCAGGAACTCCTACTTTGATACCACTTGATGAAGGGAGACTCCCCTTAATACCACAAACACACGACAGAAACAAAGAGAAACAACATAAATTTGCAAGAACAAAAAATTGGCTTCTTATTGGCTCCACAAATGTGGAATTACAAACTTCAAAATTACAACATTAAAATCCACATGGGCATCCCTTACCATAATCTATAGGACAAAGCCTCAAATAACCACCCAGAACTGCCCTAGAAAACACCATGGGCCTTCCTTAAATAGGCAATTTTCCACTGCCCAAGAAGGTTCCATAAATCCAGCCATTAAGGCCGACTACCCTTAGCATTTAATTATTTTTCACTTTTATTACAAAAGGGTCGGCTTTAAATATTTACAAAACATGAGATTAGGTAGCCCAACTTCCAGAAGCCGTAACTTTTGAACCGTAGCTCTGATTGGCTATTATAACCACTTTCTGGAAATGGGAGATCACAATCTATAGTGCTTGATTGCGAAGCAACAGTTCGCAGGTGGTTCGACCTTGATCTGGAGCCTCTAAGGTCCTGAAAATTGAGCTCAAAGGTTTTGCACCTTAAAATCTCAACAGTAAATCCTTAATAACTTTGCCAATACAGATGATCTGGAAATGATATTCAACTGACATTCTTATATGACTAAGATGAACCTTCACCTGGAAAATTAGAACATTCTGAGTTCAAATGACCAACTTACTAGAAATAGTCAGTTTCCAAAAATAGCATCTTTGTACAAAATAGCCCTTATTGAATAGAAAAACACATATTTTTGGGTGATGCAAGATTGCCCTTACACCCAGGATGCTCCTGCATCAAAGTTTGGAATGGCACAAACTTGAAGGTAAACCACTTTGGACCGACTTGTTCATGCATTTAATGATTTCAACAGAGTTAATCATGCATTAATTATTTGATCCCAATGCGTGGCATGGAGCCAATCAAAAAAATGGAATGGTTAAGTGGCATAAGCATTTGATCCTGATCATTGATCTAGATCTAATCTCTAGATTCATGAAGTATATTAAGATTGCTTCTTAAGCCCTAATGATAGCATGTGTATTCAAGAACAGACAGAGAAAGTGAATGCGTACATGAGAGATGTATAAAGGGTTATGTTGATAGAAGAAGTGTAGTTCTTGTAGAATGAAAGAACAGTGAACAACAGAGTAAAGAGATATTAGATTATTAGATCAAAGAAGGTATTGGAAAGAGGAGATTTGTTATCAGCATCAGAGTGCATAATGAAGGATCAGTTCTTGAGATATTCTAACTAGTGTATCAGGTGAAATCTCTTAACAGAGTGGTTTTAACAGACCTTTCTAAATCTCTTAGCTGAGTGCTTACTTTTTTGTAAGTTTAAATCATTTTTCAAGGTAGATTGTAATAATCTAAATCTCTTAACCAGGCAGACCTTTAACCAAGTAGATTACATATTGTGATCAAACTATGTAGCCCTAACAGGCACACTTTATTGCTGCAGTAGTGAAGATCTTTGTGGGTATCATCCCCACCCCAATTTTACCTTATTGGGTTTCTGGGTTACCAAAATTCTGTTTTCTTGAGTTATTTATTTACTGTCATGGATGCTACTAGTTGATAGTTCAATTAGATGTATGCATGGTTGTGGATCAGTTTTGTTTTAAAGGGTAAAAGTTTAAGATCTGATTCACCCCCCCCTCTTAGTATCTTTCTTTCCCATAATGTATTTCCAACACTCCAGTGACACTAAATAAATTGTAGTTAAGGTCATCAACCCAATATACATTGTCACATCTGATCTTCTCAGTCAAGTTAATTGATCCTTTCCCTTTAACATGAAGACATGGTGCATCATTACCAAATTAAACATAACCGCCATTACACTGATCTAGGGTCTCAAATTTATCTTTATCACCATTCATGTGATGTGAAAAACCACTGTCAATAATCCAATGGTCACCTTTACTCATATAAGAAATTAATGTAGTTTTATCATCATCATCAGAATCATCTTTCATGGCAACATACACAATTTCTATATCATTTTCACCAGATTGTTAGAATCATTGTCAGAAGCCTATTTAGCTATATAGCAAGATTTCTTACCTTTGTCTTTGTAATCCTTATACTTTCTAAAGTCTCGGTCATCCTTTCTGTCTTTATACTTTTGTCTCTTCTTTCATCTTTGTCATTCTTATCAGGACATCTAGCAGCAATATAACTAACTTTGCTACATGAAAAAAAAATGATAGGAAGTTTACCTTTGAATTTTCCTTTTCCTCTAGATAGTCTTCTTGTCATAAGTGCTTCAAGTTCTTACAGATCATCATCAGTAGTTTCATTGTCATTTTTCACACATTTCTTTATTTTCTTTCATTTGTTAAGGACCAACTGGGATCTGAATGCAGATTCAATAGCTTGTGGAGTGTAGTTGTCAAAATTTGACATTTCAAATATAGTAAGTCTGCCTACCAAACCTTCCAAAGTCAAATTATTATTAGGAGTACATCTTAACTCTTGAATTACAAAGACTCTAATAGCATAAACATGAAGAAGTGTTCTCAGTACCTTGCTCATAATGGTGTTATCATCAATGGTTCCCTTAGCTCCTCTAATAGCATTTACAACTTCCTTTATCCCACCATAATATTGAACTATATTTTCTCCTTCTTGCATTTTCATTTCATCAAACTTACCTCTTAAGCTTTAAGATTTGGCTCTCAGTACATTTGTATCACCTCCATAGATGGTTGCAAGGACATCCCACATTTTCTTTGCAATTGTACAATTCTTTATGTCTTCAAACTCATGATAGTTCAGAGATGATGCGATCTCCAACATTGCTTGATTGTGTTCCTACTTTTCTCTTAACTGTGCAGTTGTGGCAGGTGCAATGGGGGCTACATAATCATGTTCAACATAGAGCTTAGTAGAATTGCCAATACTAGCCAGATGCAATTTCATCAAACTCTTCCATGTAGGGAAATTCTCTTTGTTAAACTTTGGTGCCTCCTTTTTATACATCTTGATCATTTTCTCTAAGTACCTTCAAACTGTTTTCAAGAGACCAAAGCTATGATACCATTTGTTAGAATGAATTCAAAATAACTGAGAGGGGGGATGAATCAGTTATCCTCGGGTCTAGATGTGCCCATTTAAACTTTATACCAATTTAAACAGCTCAGATCTAGTCGGCAGTAATAACATAAAATAACAACATACATATGCAGTTTATTGTTCAGATGTAATCAAATTCCAAAAACTTAACAGTAAAACACAAAATAAATATTTACACAAGTTGACACCAGTATTTAACATGGAAACCCAGTATGAAAAAAACCACCAATAACATGCTATCAAGTTTTCACTCTTATGAAGTGAGCTCTGTTAGGAGCCAACCCTATTAAAGGTTACAAAACACATTGCTAAATGTGACCTGGTTAAAGGATTTAATCACCCTGTTAGGAGTGGCCTTGTTAGAGGCCTTAGAACATTCCACCTGAATGTCACCTTGCTAAAAGGATTTATACAATGACTGTTAGGTCAACTTGGTTAAAGGATTTTGACTAATACAATGGTTAGAAAGTAATCATCAGGTGTGATCTGATACATACAACTTACTTTGCAAATCCAAATCCAATTCAGCTCTAATGTTAATTCACTGAGTGGCCTCCATTCTTATTTCATTCTTCAGATCTATTTGGAAATTCATCAAGCAATCACTTATGCAAGTCTCTGCTTCTTTGCTCATTCTTCTCTGTTCAGATCATGCCAATCATTCAATTAACTATGCAATCCTCTTGCACACTCATAATACATTCATGAATAACTCCTTGAGGTTATCTTATACCTCTTCATCTAGGTCAGATAAATCTTTGTCGCTTAATCAAGATCATAGATCTTAGGTTAGTTCAGATCCAACGGATCTTTCCATCATTATATTTAATTTATTTCTCCAAAGAAATCACTAATTGAATCTTTGATCCATGCATTAATTACGGTTACCCATGTATTAAATATTGTGGATCAATCGTGCTTATCCTTAATTAACTTTACATATCCCAATAAAATCAACTATGTTGGCGAGAGATCTCAAATCTCAACAATTACCAAAATACTGTTGCTTAGCCAACACTGTGTTCCTTGATAATTTACTGACGCTCGGTCAACACTAGAAATTATGCTCGGCATACACTGGTGCTCAGTCGACACAAACTTGCTCAGCATAAACTATCCTCAGTAAACTATCATCAAAAGA
The DNA here is from genome assembly GCA_018584345.1 of Thuja plicata. Lineage (NCBI taxonomy): Eukaryota > Viridiplantae > Streptophyta > Pinopsida > Cupressales > Cupressaceae > Thuja > Thuja plicata. The sequence continues at coordinate 1,296,779 of MU223396.1, forward strand.
TAAACAACACATTACTTTGCCAATATGCCAACTGATCAATTACCCTTGTGATTTCCCATAACTCAACCATTTCACTTGGTCTTCTTGTTAAATCTCCTTCATCAATCAATAGATATGGTACTCAAACAGATATCAATAGTCTCACCAATTAAGGTTTGATATCAATGAAAAAACAACATTTATTTCCATTGTAGCTTTCCAACAATCTTTCCAACAAAACTTTCTAAATTGGTAACTCAATTAGAACCTGTTATTTTAGAGTTCGTTACACTAGTTCAAAAGCTATGCACTATTGAGAACTTTACCACTGAGCATGATGCACAAATAGCTAAGTTGAATGAAGATCTAAAAGATAGTGCACAAACTCATTCAATCGAGCCAAATGCATTCTAAAATCATTCTAAAAAGCTAGTTGAATCCAAACGATTAAGACTTGAGATACAAAAGGAAGAAAGCAAAATCAGGGATGAAGTAACTGAGCTGCAAAGTTTGTTACTACTGAATCTCACATTGCTGATGACACATGATTATGACAAAGAGTCTAATTACCATCCTAAAAATGTCAGTAGTTGAAAGCATCTATAACATGCATGCTCAAATCACATTGGAGCATATGACCCTAGAACACCTGAAGGAGAAATGGGAAAATTTGATGGCAGACATCAAATAATCTCATAAGCACATTTTTGGCAAGCTGTAAGCTATACATCTTTGTCATTATTTTCAAAAAAAGGGGAAAATGTATATGTACATACATTGTATCTACAAAGGGGGAAAATTTACCAAGTGAAACATGTACATACCAAGAGCATGCACATAGGAGGAGTCATTGTATAAGTATAACATACTTGGTTTATATACTATACATATCAGTTTTTGTACTAATGCCAAAGGGGGAGATTAATAATCCTTAAAGGATTAGAAGTTTTTATTAGCATACAAACAGACAGCTTTGGTCGGTCAATCAGCACTCACCGAGTAACAACATTCACTGAACGACAATGATCACCAAGTGCAGTGATTACCGATTACAGTGGTCACTGACATGTTTTGATCACCGAGAACCAATCTAACCGAGAGACGGTTTTAACACCGAGAAAAGTAGATCTGAACTACATGTCAGCTAAAGCACTTTAGTCTTTAAAATAAATTTTTTCTTTGCTGGACAACCATTTCTTGAGGATCAAGAAAAGCTTAAATGATGGATTTAATTAGTTTAACTGATTGTATTCATGAAAACTAGGAGATCAAGGTCAAGGTGTAAACTTTTGATCATAGAGTTATTCAAGAAAAGCGTGTAACCTAATTAGGTCAATACATTGTATATATAGATGTATAATCAATCAAGAACATGATGATTGTAGCCACGGAAGGACATCTATGGATCAGATAGAGGTTTTCATGCACAAGGACAGTTAAAGAAGAATTCAGTTATGAAGAACTAGATTCAAGGCTACCGAGCAGAACAAAGGTATTATACATCACAATAGTTGATGTACAATTTTTTGAACTTAATGGATCTATAATCAGAAATTCAAGATTGCAACCTATCAAGTCATCTATATTTTTGTCTACTCTCTCATAATTGTAGCAAACAGAAAAAATCCTTCAAGAAGGTGGACTTAACAGTCTTTTTGTAAATCTCTTAACCGAGTGCACACATACATTGTATTTCTAAATATATTAACCGAATAGACTTAACAAGTCTAACATATTAATCCTAATAAGGTAAGATCATCAGAAGTATTTACAACTTGTAGCCTTAACCAACACCTTCCATTTTGCAAATAATGAAGCTTTGTGGGTTTTATCCCCAGTGCAGTTTTTACCTTCTAACAGGGGTTTTCTACATTATCAATTCCTGTGTCATGAGTATATGAGTTTCATGAATGTTTCTATGTTTGTTTATATACACTTACATTTATGTTATGATATTACATTCATGAAGTAGAAAAGAAACAATGGTCAATAATGCAAGCAATGATTACTAAGGCTTAAAGAGTAAAAGTTTTTAAGGGTACTGATTTGCCCCTCCCCTCTTAGTACACACCCTTCCATTATTCCAACAAATGTAACCATATTTTATTTTATAATTGGAAAAGAGATTTGGAAGTTTTACTCATATGTATGTTTACTATATTCTTGAATAAAACCTTTAATTTGATAGTAGCATAGCCTAGTTTACATTATTGGAAGTCCAAGTTCAAAATGCCCTAATGGCACTAAGATGCTCATTGAAAAGAAAATGATCAAATTGCAAAACAATTTAAATGGCATTATTTAGCTTAAGGAAAATAATACTTGTCATGGAAATAATCTCAAATTCTATGTCTGTGCACTATTGCTCTAATAGACCATTTTATACTATTATTTTTTAATCCAATATAAAGATTTTGAGATCTATACAATCCAGTTGGAATTCCTAATTTGGAAGTAATTGACATTGTTATAAATAAAATAGACATTCTTTATTAAAAAATAAATGGGATTTTTAATGAACTTAAGTGTTTATTTGATTTTCTAAGCATGTCAATTTCTATACTAAAAGATTTTTATGAGATTATTCAAAAAAAAAATGTTCAAAGTAAAATTTCCTTCCACCAATGTTTTAGGAATTAATTATGGATGTTTTTCATAAAATTAAAATTGAAAGATTTCATCCATAGATGCCCTCTGTTTTGACACAGAGTTATTTTCTTCACCAGTCAATATCTCTTACTATTTTAATGATATATATATATAATGAAAAATGTATGAAAAGTTTAGATTTTTGTCCACGGGTTTGAAGCCTGGCATTTCTTCCTAGCGCAAAGTGTTGTATTTTTTTAGTGGACTGTGTTTAGGGGTTGGGGTTTGGCCGAGGCCATCCCCATACACCCCCTGACACCTCTCCTTCCCTTCATAGTGGCGGTCAGGAATGGGCGGCATCGGCCCCTCCCACGCCACCACCGTGTTATGCAGTGGTGGGCGGGCAGGGCAACAGTCGCGTCGTGCCTGGGCTTGACACTCCTCCTCCAACCCCTCTCCATGGTGGGTGGTGCTGCTACCTGCGGCCACCACTACCGCCTTCTGCTTCCCTCTGTCCACTACGGAAGGGTTTTCACTGCCATGTGGCCTTTGTTTCATCGCCGCCTCCTTCCTGCGTAAAACATAAAGTTTAAAAAAAAATACATGGGTTAGGGTTAGAATGTTTTAGCGTGTTATATAATGTTTTTATATGAATTAATAATATTTAGAATTTTTTTGATTTAGTATATCATAGGTTGAAATATATTTTAAAAGGAAAATCAAATCAGATTTTATATTATTATAGATTTGATTTAAGTTGATAGATGAGATATTATTTTTTTATATAGGGGATTTTAATAGCATTCTTTTATTACATCCATATGTGGACTTATAGATGAATTTTATAGTAATGGAATTTAGATTTCTTTATATGATTTAGTGTTACAATAATAGATTTATTTTTCTTGAAAAGATTAAAATTAGGTTTAGTTTATATGATAGTGATTTAAATTTTATTATTGTTTTCTAGGTTTTAATTAATTAGAGTTTTATTAGAAGTATTGTTTATAAATAAGTTTTTGATTTTATATTGTTTCGATTAGAGTTATTTTATGCTTAATAGAGGGCGAGTTTAATATTTTATCTTAAATGGATTATTGGTTAATTTTATGAGATTAGAGTTATTGCATACGATTATAAACCGTTAGACACTAAATTCTAAATTTTAGGAAATGTTGGTAACTATTACAATATTGTCAAGTTTAGAACGTAACTTATAAAATGGATTAATCATTTTAAATTAATGAGCCATCCTACGTTAATATCGTTCAGGGGGTCATATCAAACCCTTATCTTCGCGATATACACCTTTAAGGATATTATCGTTATCCTTTGACTGATTTCGTACATGATTGACTTTTGGTCAACCGTGGTCAAAATTTCTCTGACCTTCTCGATTTTCATACTAGGTGTTCCCTATACCCGTTGGACCCTAGGATTTCAGTTTTGCACCTTTCGGATATGGTTGACTTTTTAGTCAACTCTGGTTGACTTTTGGTCAACTATCTCAATTTGCATGTTGATCGAAGCATTTAGCTTAGGGATCCCTGTAGAATAGTTCCAAAAGTTATCCTACCGCGTATGAACTTTCCATTTTCCATTTTTTCTTCTACACCATTTTGCGTGCAAGTATTACCTTTGAAGTAGTGTAGCCATCCTTTAGCATGTTTTAAATTTTTGATTGTGTGTTTTTGCCCAACTTTTGGGCATGAAATGAGCCATGAAGCTTCACCAATTAGAAAATTCCTCCGTGAGATCAAAAAACTCCAACTAACCATTAGAACATGAAGAATAGCTAGAACCCGCCAAGAGTCCACAAGATCTCAACCATGAAGTAACACATCAAGGTGTGAACCTAGGAAAAGGTGCAACATGATGCCATGAACACTCCATGAGGTGCACAAAAATAAAAGATCCAAACTGAAGGAACGCTGAAAGAAACTTAGAGACTATGCAAACAGGGAAATAGGAAACAAATATATTTTTGGTTGATGCAAGATTGCCAAGAACCCAAGATGCTCCATCAATGAATCTATTTTTCAACATTCAACTTGTACACTCATTTTCCTCATTTCTTAATTTATTGCAATAATAAAATTGATCATTAAATAGTTGATACCTACTATAGATTCTATTTTTTCTATCTCTATGTTCAAACTTGTTGCATGGAAAACATTTTCCATTGAAATATGGAGATTACCTAATTTGAGCATGAGAAAACTTCTTAAAGTTCTTGTTTAGGACAAAATTGAAATCATTTTGATCTTCCTTAGTCTTCTTGGAATCATCCTTGACCTTTTATTTCCTTCTTCATCCTTTGTATGAGTTTTATAAATTTCTCCTTTGTCAAAACCAAGACCACCTTTATCGTTGGATGGTTTTTGAAAGCCTAGCATGTCATCAAGAAAATTAGTGCCACCTAATTTGAGCTTCAAGTTTTTGTCAACTTTTTTCTTTTTCATCTTTCACTTACTTTATTAATATGAAAAATTCTTCTTCAAGCTTAGTGTATTCTATAAATTTGACATGTATCTTTTTTTCAAGACTACCAATAATTTTTCTGTCTTCAGTTTGAGTCTTTGGATGGACAAGGCATTCTTATTCCTTTTTGAATTTTTCTTGATATTCCTCTAGATCAAAGAGATAAAATCCTAATTTTCCTTCAAGTTCTAAAATTTTATCAACATATCATCCTTGTGTTTCATAGCTTCCAAGTCCTTTTTTATTCAAATTCAAAGATAATGCTCAAATTTCAGATCTACCTCAACTGTTAGACTGTTTCTTTACGAACCTTTCTCTTGATACCAATTTGTTAACACTTATAGATGTTGGAGGGTGAATCAACATATATTAAAATTTGACCATTTTATTATTCATTTATTCTATTAACAAATGTGCATAAGTATATAACTAAAAAAATAACATCACACAAGGAAAACAATATTTTTATGTGAAAACTCAATGTAGGAAAAACCTTGGTGAGAACCTGTTACAATGATTCAGAATAACTAAGAGGGGGAGGTGAATCAGTTATCAAAGGTCTAGATGTACCAATTGAACTTTCAAACACATTAACCAACTTAGATCCACTTAGTAATCCACTCAGTCTCTATAACATATAATTAGTAATATAAATTTGCAGTCCACTTGTCCTAACATAATAAACTTGCAGAATATAAAACTCTTAACAATACAACACATCAAATATCATTTACACAAGTATGACACTAGGATTTAACATGGAAAGCCAATATGAGAAAAAACCACTAGTAACATGCTACCAATTTTTCACTCTTCTGAAGTGAGCTCTCTAAGGAGCCAACCCTGTTAAAGGTTACAATACACACTGTTAAACATGACCGGGTTAAAGGATTTAATCACCCTATTAAAAGTGAGCCTTTTTAGAGGGATTAGACCATTCCATTAGAATGTCACATTGATTAAAGGATTTACAATATGGCTGTTAGGTCAACCTTGTTTAAAAGGATTTTGCAACTGATACAATGGTTAGGAAGTAACAATATATTATGATCTGAAACATACAAATCACTTTACAAATGAAGATCCAATTATAGCTCAAATTCTAATTCACTTACTGGCCTTCATTTCATCTCTATCACTCAGATCTTCTCAGAAATCCTTCAAGAAATCACCACTGTGCAATCCCATACTGCTCTCTTTGGCCTTCTCTTCCTTTTTCTTAGATTTTTCAATCAACTGAATTAACCTCTACCACACACACATATAACTTGCAATTCGGTTAATCTTATACCTCTCTAATCATGTAGCTCGATCTTTTGCCGCTTAATCATCACTATAGATCTTAGGGTTTGGTCAGATCCAATGAATCCTTCCAACATTTTATTTCTATATACATTGTAGAATACACCTCAAAACTCCTTGAATCAATACATAAAAATGGTTAAACATATATTAAATGCTCATTTAATTCTCCACAACAATCATCCTTATCTTAAATATACTTCACATATCCCAATAAATCAAATATGTCACCTGGGATCTCAAAACTTCATCAAACTGTTAGCATACTGACACTCGGTGATCACTCAACACAAACTTAAGTTCCTTAATTTTCTACTTTGTTACTCAGTCAAGACTAATCTTGTAGTCATCCAAAATTAACTTATACTTAAGATAAACAATATATTACCTTGTCAAGGTGCAATCTCATCAAGTACCCATTGTAGTTCCACATAACTCAACCATTTCACCAGGTCTTCTTGTTATCTCTTATTTTCAAATCTTCTTCATTAATCAATTGATATGGCACTTCACAAGATAACAATTATCTTACCACTTAAGGTTTGACATCAATGTCAATATAACAATTGTTTCAATTGTAGTTTCCAACAATCTCCCTCTTTGGCATTGATGGAAAATACATGCAAACAACATATGCAAGGTTACCAATCAATCCAAAAAAGTATGTTCTTTGTAAACATATTTTCATTAATGTCCTTACCTTCATTCTAATTTTCTCCAATACAAATATTTCTCCCTCTTCAATAAATTTCTCTCTGTAGCTTATCTTTGTCATAGATATCTCCCTAAATGGTATATCTCTCTCTTTGTTTTCTCATATCTCCCACAATACATTTCTCTCATAGTATATCTCCCTCTTTGACAACAATGCCAAAGACATACATCTTCATCATGTAGATATTTCCGAGTCAGGTTTCTGAATTCTATGCTCCCTCTATCATCTTTCTTATGACTGATCAACATCTTTTTCTTTACACTTCACAACTTTAGGAAAATCCTAAAGTGTGACCACCTTTTGCATCAATTTTTTAGATATTCTATGTAAAACATTTGATGCAACCACTCCATGTGATCTCAATTAGCCTCAACTAGGGGAATCACCCCTAACTTTCCTCTTAGATACTCATGAGCATCCTAGTTAAAACCTTAGTAAATATATCTACCAACTGGTCCTTTGTATTTACATATTCAAGTCATACTTCTTTATCTTGTAGCAGCTCTCTCAAGTAATGATACTTGATAGAAATATTCTTGGTCTTTGTATGCATAATAGGGTTCTTTTAAATATTAATAGCACTAGTGTTATCACAAAAAATAACAACTGGTTCAATGATTTCTTCCTTCATTCCTTTCAACAATTTCTCGATCCACACTATGTTTGAACAATTCATTGCTACTACAACATATTCAGCTTCTGTTGTAGATTGAGAAATATAGTTCTATTTCTTACTTGTCCAAGAGACTAATCTCTTTCCTAAAAAGTATGCGCCACCACTTGTACTCTTTTTTTCATCAACATTACCTTCGTAATCCGCATCTATGTAAACTTTCAGTTCAAACTTCTCATTCTTCTTGTAATATAATCCATAGTCCTCTATTCCTTTTAGATATCTCAGAATCCTTTTCACTTCCATCATACGAATATCTTTAGGATTTATAGAAAATATTGCAACAATCCCAACTGTTAATGCAATATCTAGTCTAGAATGACCAACATATTGTATTTTTCCAATCATTGATTTATACAGGGTTTAATTGACTTCAGCTGTCTCATCAGTCTTTGATAATTTCTTTCTAGTAGCCATGGGATTACTTACAGGTGAGGAATCTTCCATGCCAAAAAATTTCAATATCTCCTTGATATACTTAGATTGTGTAATGTACATACATTTCTTCCTTTGATATACTTGCAATCCAACAAAGAATTTGATCTCTCCAAACATAGGCATCTCAAATTTAGTTTGCATCTCATTTGAAAATGTTAGGTACAAAGCATCCTATCCTCCAAATATGATATCATTAACAAATAGTTTAGCTAACAATATCCCTTAACCTTTCTCAGACTTTAAGTATAGATTACTATTGTCATTTGTCCTTGTAAATCCAATCTTGACTAAGTAATTGTGTAATCTCTTGTACCATGCTCTGGGGGCTTGCTTTAATCCATACAATGCTTTATGTAGCTTACAAACCATATTCCTCTTTCTTGAATCAACAAATCATTTAGCTTGTTCAGTGTATACCTCTTCTTCCAGTATTTCATTCAGAAATGTTGATTTGACATCTATTTGATATACTTTGAATCGTTTGTAAGTTGCATAAGCCAATAAAGTTCTAACTCCTTCCAATCTAGCAACTAGGGAAAACTTCTCACCATAGTCAATTCCTTCTTCTTGTGCATAACCTATGCATACCAGTCTGGCCTTATTTCTTGTAACTTCTCCGTGTTCATTCAGCTTATTTCTAAGTACCCACTTGGTTCCAATAACATTCTTGTCCTTTGGTCTATGTACAAGTGTCCAGGTTTTGTTCTTCTCTATTTTCTCAATCTCTTCATTCATGGCCTATATTTAGTATTCATTATCCAAAAGCATATTTCATTGATTTGGGCTCAAATTCACCTAATAAGGATGTCTGATTTTTCAATTTTCTTCTTGTCCTGACCTCTAAATCTTTATCTCCAATAATTTGATCTGGTTTATGATGTCTTCTTATATACTTTGCTAGTGTAGGCTCTGGTCTCCTTTGCTCTTGTTGTTCTTCCTCAGATTCATGATCAAAATTAATTTCAGGTTCATTTTGTGTCTGTGTTTCATTCTCAGATTGCTCGGAAGTTTCCTCCTGATGCTCGACAACTTCTTTATGTAACTTGGCATTTTCTTGTTGTTTCTCGGCAACATCATTCTGTTGTTCAACAACTTTTTTTTCTAGTTCAGAAAAAATGTTGGGCTCTCCTTCATTCATGTAAATGAAAGATCTATAGTCTTCAGGTTCTTTCTTGCATTCCACTTCATTATTTTTTGCATATTCATAAATTCTAACATTTGCACTTTCCACAACTTTGTTAGTGTTAGAATTCAAACACTTATATGCTTTTATCTTAGTTATGAATGACAAGATTATTTATAGTTTGAAAGTTATGAATGACTTAGTGAAGGTCTATAAAACTATCTTCAAAATGACAGTCACATAAATGTTTAAATGGTTTGCATAAAAGAAAGAATATAATAACAAAGATTAACAATAGAGATAGATAATCTTGCAGAGAAATATTCTTGAATAACCTGCAAAGCATTAGAAAGATATATTTTTGACAATAAAATACAGAGATATATGGAAATAACAGAGATGAGCCTGCACCAAATGTTAGAGAAATAGATTAAGAAATTGATTTAAAGATAAAGTATAGAAAATGCAAGTCTGAAATTTTCCCTTGCGGCTCCCCAACAGATGGAAAAACTAGAAAAAAGAAACTGGGTTTGGCGGTAAACCGTCCACACCCAAACAAATTTCAAAAATAAAACCTGCAATAAAAGTTAGATCATGAAAACCTACAAGCACTCAAACAAGGATTGTTAGTGGATCTGATACCATGTTATAAATATTAAGAGAACAAAGAGAGATTAGGAAAATAGGAAAGAATCCAAGAGAGAGTTACAAGAAGAATTTTACCATAACCAAGTAAAAGAAGATGATTCAAGAGCTTTCACCAAAGAACACCAAGAAGCACAAGATCAACACCAAGGTAATGTTTTTGAAAGGGGAAAACTAAGAAAAACCCCTTGTGCATAAATATGAATGAGGCAAAAAGCCGAGAGAGAGAGAGAGAGAGCTCATTACAATATTGCAAGAATGAGAATGAGAGAATAGAGAAGAAATCCAACTTGTGAGAACCAACTTAGAATCCCTATGAGAACCCTAGAACCCTAACAAGTGTGTGAGAGTTATTTCTTAAGTAGAGATGAGTGGAGGAGTTTGCATGTAACTCCCATACTCAATGTGTGCCACATTCACATTTGGTGTGTGCCATGTGTAGAAATCCTCTTAAGGAGAAATATCTAATTTCCTTTATTAAAGGAATTACAAATATGAGACAAGACCTTGGTATATCTTTTAATTACATAGATACCAAGGAAAGATTAATTCTAACATCCCTCTTTAATCTTTACTTGGGGAGATGAGATCAATAGGTATGACACCCAAATGTTTACAATGATTTTGAGATGTTTCTTTTGAAAGAGTCTTCAGGAGATTGTTGATAGCTTGATCATAATGTATTTCTTCAACTAGATTGGTGGAGCTTGAATGCTACATAGGAATGTTTTCTAAGTGGATAGCACTTTGACAATACAAGGATGTAATTTCTTGCGAAGGAGGGCCCAACTCTTCAAGTGACAATTGAGATTCTTGAGATGCATTTGTGCATTCTATATATTTATTTCCAGTAGAATATAGAGGTGGAGCATGATCAACAATTGAGCCTGCAATAAGGCAAGAAACACTAGTAGAGTGCCCATTATTGGGATTGCCTATTGCTGAATCAGTAACACTTTGGAAAGAAAAACCATGTTGTGAATCATCAATCATATAATCAGGAATGCAATCTTTGATTGCATAAAACAAATCTGTAACGTAATCATCATAATATGAAACATAAAGAAGAGGAGAGCTACCATCATTAACCTCCAAAACAATCATAGGATTAGTACCATCAATATGAATTTCATCTTGAGTAATGCACATATCTTGCAAACTAATATTAGGAAAGTTAGAGATAATTTCCTCCTCTTGTTCAAGAATATCATCAACATGAGAGCAAGGATCATCAAATTGCATTGCATCATAAGGAGAGAGCATATAATCATTTTGAGTAGGAAGATAGTAATCAAGAGGGTTATTCCAAGAGTAGCCTTCATCATAATATTCATCCAAAATAGTAGTATCATCATAGTGAGAATTAGACATCCCATACCGAATAACAAAAGCTTGATGAGTGTTATGATTATGAGAATTTTGAGTATTAGGATTAGACGACTTCTCATGTTTAAGTTTCTTAAAACAAGTATTGATCACATGACCATATTTCATACAATAATTACAATGAGGTCTATTGGAATTGTTATGATAACCATTATTATGATTATGATTATTTGATCTATTATTATGAGATCTAGACATGAAAGCATGTTCATTAGATTTGATTGAGCCAAATTGAATTAACTTAGCCTCTTCTTGACCTAAAAGTTGTTGAAATATAGCATAAGTTAAAATTGATTTGCTAACAAAGGAAGAGATAATTGAGAATGAATATTAGTAATGAATTTCTGAAATTGTTTAGGAAGGCATTTTTTTAAAATGATATGAATTAACCAAATTTCAGATAAATTTACTCCTAAACTAGTTAATTGACTTCGAAAAGAATTAAATTTAAGCAAAAACTCATCCATAGTTGAGAAATCTGTATACTTGAGATCCTCCAATTGATCTTGGAGTTAAATCTTTTGAGATTCAGATGCATTGTCAAAGGTATTTTTCAAAATAGTCTATGTTGCATGTGCTTCAGTACAATGGGCAATTAATACATATAAATCGGGATGCAAAGAAATGCTTATAAGGCCTAAAGCCTCATCATTTTTCTCATTCCAAGCATCAACATCTACCTTAGAGGTAGTAGTGGCGGGAACAGAAGTCGCACTAGTCACCACATCAAGAATATGTTTAAAACAAAAAATAAAGGTAATATGAGACTTCCAAGTGTGATAATTGGAACTTGTTAATTTAATTTCTGGAATTAACATCGACATAATGAATTAAAATAAAATTAAATACAAGTTGCATAATATAGTGATGAAGCTAAAATACTAATTTAACACGATTAGTAAATGTCACTATGCAAGAATTATTAAATATTAAAAAAAATTTAAATTTTTTGATAATTGATTAAACAAATTTTAATTACAATGAAATGATGAATTAGAAAATGAATTAATTTTATAAAGATAAACTGGAAATGGGTTTAAAATGGTTTGAGAAAATATGAAGTGAGTGAAAATGTAAAACAATTTAGCTTTTATGTTTAAAAAAATTTTTAAAAAAAATTTAAAGATTAAACTCAGTTTGAAAAATAACTTTGAATTAAAAATATTAAACAAATATGATAACCTACAATGATTATGATATTAAAAAAATTAAAATGATGATCTTAGAATAATGATTGCATGCAGAAAATGTTATAAAGAACATGCAATGATATAAACAACATTATAAATAATAATAAGAAAATGATAGGATAGCAGACCTGCACACAATGAAATAAAAGAAGAAACGACAGAGATGTAGTAATAATTACCAATGTATTCTATGTTTAAATCATTCAAACTATTGAAAAACAAATGTTCAAACAAAGATAATTACCTTCTGGTGCGCACAGAATAAGGAAGGTTGTGTAGGATAAAGAGGTTGCACAGAAGAAGAGTTAAAGAGTTGCGCTAAGTAAAAAAAGTTGTACAAAAAGAAAAGGTATAAAGGCTGTGCAATGAAGTGATAAATAATGTAGTGCAAGGGAGACGTTTGAATGATAGAGCATACAAAGATTAGCAGGATCCTGTTGCCCACGCCAATGCTGCTGCGCAAGTGAAGGTAAATGTAAATATAAAAAAGGGAAACTAAGAATGTTGAATCCTCTATATGTTGTGCAATGATAAATACAGAATAATCTATCTGTGATAAAACAATGATAAATACAGAATAAGAGTTGTGATTAAAACAGAGAGTAAAATATGTTTAAACAACAATATATATAAATAGCAATATTGAAACAAATGAATCAGTTAAGTTATGGGGGGCATAACTTTTAAATGCATTGCTGGCTGTTTCCAATTTTCGGATATGTTTTGAAAAAACTAATTATCTAGAACTCCACCGAAGCGATTGACAAGATTATTTATATTTTGAAAGTTATGAATGACTTAGTGAAGGTCTATAAAACTGTCTTCAAAATGACAGTCACAAAAATGTTTAAATGGTTTGCATAAAAGAAAGAATATAATAATAGAGATTAACAATAGAGATATATAATCTTGGAGAGAAATATGCTTGAATAACCTACAAAGCATTAGAAAGATAAATTTCCGAGAATAAAATACAGAGATATATGGAAATAACATAGATGATCCTGCACCAAATGTTAGAGAAATAGATTAAGAAATTGATTTAAAGATAAAGTACAGAAAATGCAAGTCTGAAATCTTCCCTTGTGGCTGCCTGACAGAGGGAAAAACCAAAAAAAAGAAACTGGGTTTGGCGGTAAACCGTCCACACCCAAAAAAATTTCAAAAATAAAACCTGCAACAAAAGTTAGATCATAAAAATCTGCAAGCACTCAAACAAGGATTGTTAGTGGCTCTGATACCATTTTAGAAATATTAAGAAAACAAAGAGAGATTAGGAAAATAGGAAAGAATCCAAGAGAGAGTTACAAGAATAATTTTACCATAACCAAGTGAAAGAAGATGATTCAAGAGCTTTCACCAAAGAACACCAAGAAGTACAAGATCAACACCAAAGTAATGTTTTTGAAAGGGGAAAACTAAAAAAACCCCTTCTGCATAAATATGAATGAGGCAAGAAGCTGAGAGAGAGAGAGAGAGAGAGAGAGAGAGAGAGAGAGAGAGCTCATTACAATATTGCAAGAATGAGAATGAAAGAAGAGAGAAGAAATCCAACTTGTGAGAACCAACTGAGAACCCCTATGAGAACCCTAGAACCCTAAGAAGTGTGTGAGAGTTATCTCTTAAGTAGACATGAGTGGAGGAGTTTGCATGTAACTCCCATACTCAATGTGTGCCACATTCACATTTGGTGTGTGCCATGTTTAGGAATCCTCTTAAGGAGGAATATCTAATTTCTTTTATTAAAGGAATTATAAATATGAGACAAGACCTTGGTATATCTTTTAATTACATAGATACCAAGGAAAGAATAATTATAACAATTTTTCACTCTTCTGAAGTGAGCTTTGTGAGGAGTCAACCCTGTTAAAGGTCACAATACACACTGTTAAATGTGACCCGGTTAAAGGATTTAATCACCCTATTAAAAGTGAGCCTTGTTAGAGGGATTAGACCATTTCATTAGAATGTCACCTTGATTAAAGGATTTACAATATGACTCTTAGGTCAACCTTGTTTAAAAGGATTTTGCAACTGATACAATGGTTAGAAAGTAATAATAAATTGTGATATGAAACATACAACTCACTTTTCAAATACAAATCCAATTATAGCTCAAACGATAATCACTAACTGGCCTTCATCTCATCTCTATCACTCAGATTTGCTAATAAATCCTTCAAGAAATCACTACTGTACAGTCCCATACTGCTCTCTTTAGACTTCTCTTCCTTCTACTTAGATTTTCCTATCAACTGAATTAACCTCTACCACACACACATATAACCTATTATTAGGTTAATCTTATACCTCTCTGATCAGGTAGCTTAATCTTTTGCCGCTTAATCATCGTCGTAGATCTTAGGGTTTGGTCAAATCCAACAAATTCTTCCAACATTTCATTTACATTTATATTTTAGAATACACCTCAAAACTCCTTCTTGAATCCATACATAAAAATGGTTAAATATATATTAAATGCTCATTTAATTCTCCAAACTGATCATCCTTATCTTAAATATACTTCACATATCCCAAGAAATCAACTATGTCAGTTGGGATCTCAAAACTTCATCAAACTGTCAAAATACTGACACTTGGTCATCACTATGTTCTTTCACTCAGTCATCACTAGATAACTCGGTAATTTATAGACACTCAATAAATACTGAAGCTCGGTCGATACTAAATTTTCTTGGCATGTACTAGTGCTCAGTTCACACTCGCATCACTCATCACAAACTTAAGTTCCTTAATCATCTTCTCAGTTACTCGGTCAAGATTAATCTTGTAGTCATCCAAACTTCACTTAGACTTAAGATAAACAATATATTACCTTGTCAAGGTACAATCTCTCATCAAGTACCCATTATAATTCCACATAACTCAACCATTTCACCAGGTCTTCTTGTTATCTCTTCTTTTAAAATCTTCTTCATCAATTAATTGATATGGCACTTTACAAGATAGAAACTGTCTTACGAGTTAAGGTTTGCATCAATGTCAATATAATGATTGTTTTAATTGTAGTTTCCAATAGAACCATCACACTACATAAAAAATCATTACAAAATTTCAAGATCTTGGCTAAGGAAACTCACTTCTTCTAATTTGATTCGTAGGCTAAGACAAGATACAAGGTTAAAACAAGATACAATGGACTTTCAAACACCAAAGATCACTTCTTCAGGGAAAGATACAAAAGGAATGGATTACGATGAATTATGATTATTGAATAGAAGAGAGACACATCCTCTATAGTACTAATTATAGTTCATTGTTCTAAACATATGCAACTAACTTCATTATTTCTCATCTGCACATGTGTACCTTTTCACTTATACCAAAAAACATACACAACACCAAGTATACAACTCATACAATTCTTCAAAAGATCTCATCCTTTATATCATCTTCAATAAACAATAAAATTAATTAGGTTGGTCCAATTAGATGTAACATGTAGAACCTATAGTTAGACTAAAAATCCCTCCAATACAATGCAAATATTCATCTTTAACTCTACGCACTATTACATAGACCTAAACTACTCAAGTTGGCTCTAAAAGATAGAATTGGTAGTGCACACCATCTAGACATACTCAAAATAAGTTGTGGACCTCCACAATGCCTGGAGATGCACAAGATAGCATCATTTAAAAGAAAGAAAACTATATCAAATAAATGTAATACATAATCCTCAAAGGGTGGAGGAACACAAAGAATTCCATCAAAATGGCACACTATCTCTACACAAACTGACACTTAGACAATCACTAAAACAACTATGGAATGTGTTATGCCCTGCATACCTGTCCCTACATTTTGTGTGCAAAATGTTGGGTCCCCTCTTTTCTCTTTTGGCTCTTGCCTTGCTTTCTTTTTCTTTGTTTTTCTTTGCTTTCTTCTCTGGGTTTTCCCTCCCGTGAGGTTTGTTTTCCTTTTTAATTTTGTCTTTTGTGTCTCCGGTACCTAGTCCTAGAGTTTGTTGTTCTTTCTAGAGCTGGATTCCAGACTCTGGGAGTCTCCACCACAATTTCTTCTTCTTGCAAGAAGGTATGGTTGTATGGAATCCCCGGGCCCAGAGTCCTAAGGTTTTTCCTATTCCAGAGTTTATAGGAAGATGTAACTTGCATTTACCTTGGGTATAAATAGAAATTACAAGCCACTTTTACAGTTACCATGATTAAAAACTCTTGTGCACTCAGAGTGATTCTTAGGTGACTAAACTGTGATTAAGTTGTGATTACTCTGTGCTTACTGGGTTGTTGCCAGTTGATTTGAGGTACCTGTTCATGGTCATTTGAAGGTAGAACTTGTTACAAGAGTGCTCCTAGTGTGCTCTTTCCCTACTCTTCTTCAGATTTCAGCTAGGGTCTCTAGTTTCTTGTTGTTTCTGTGTTTTTCTTGTTGTTTCCTTTGGTTTTTTGGTCTTCATTTGTTCTATTGGTTTTCCATTTTGTGTTTTTTTTTTGGTTCACCTCCCATTGGTGGGTTGGCTCTGCCAGAGGGTTGTCTGCCCTCTGTGTAGTTGTAGATTAATGTCGATAATGTACACTATCTTAGTTTGGTTCATGTATATATGCGTGTAGTTGTATAAATTTGTAAAAATTGTAAATGTTGTATATCTTGTGTATATGTGTTTCAGCCCTTGGCCCTCTATATTTTTATGCATGTATATATCATGTATATCCTTCCAAGATTGTGAGTTCCTCATTCTCTATCATGCATTTTCACCCATGAGACCGAGCTCATTGAGACGGATTCGCCACTGTTCAAACTCAACACCTCGCTGGTTCAAGCCATGGTGGCTTTCTCTCTCCTCCATCTCATCACCTTAATGTCTTGATTAATTTCCCACGAGTGGGAATTCAAACTGTGTCCCATCTAGCATTTATTTTACCCCGTGTCAGCCCATTGTCACCATTAATGCCTTTATGTCACCTGCCACTTGACCAGGTGCCAACCCACATCAGCCAAGTATGGTTTATTACTAGTCACATCGGCATGGCAACGGCTAAATTATCTGGGCTCCTAGTCTCAATAAATTCCTTGTCTTGTGTTTCCCCTTATCATTTGGTTCAATTTCCCCAGAGTCCTATTCACAACTATTACAAGTATTCTAGGAATTTTGATGTATGCTAACACTTGTTGAACAAATGCAGGGTGGTGATGATTTCCCCAGAGTTCTAATATTCTTTCATATATATATCACGTCCTAATGGTTCCCTGGTCTTACAGGTTGTGGACAAGTTGATCGAAGATGTCTGAACTGATCACCTATCCTTCCAGCCTGGAACTGCCTACCACATCCACTTGAGCGGCCACTAAAAACAAGGCTGAGAGGTTGTTGGCAAAGATACCATTGACCTCCAAATATCCCAAGGACGGTGCCATTGTGGGATCAAAGATAGAGTCCAAAGTTTAGGAAATAACAGACACAGGGCCCGGACCTTGGGCAGAAATGCAAGGCTTGATTCAAGCCATTTACAGGTTGAAGGCCACTGGAGATAATCTGGCCACTCAGATTGCCACCTCAGGTATTATCAAAGTGGAAAACTTTCCTTGTTCGGTTAACTCACTAGAGTTAATACTCCAATTGGCAACATTGTATAATGCACCAACTTAGACTGTCCTACTTCCAAATCCTAGGCCACTACAGTACCTAGCAAAAATTATCACCTTGGACACGGAAACTTTCACCTCGGGGCTGGGGATCCCACAATTCAATGGATCCATTATTCGGAATCAACTCCAGACATTGCAGGATTTTGAGGGTGCTAAACTTATTTCCTGGCAGCATATCAATAGCCACTGGATAAAAATCCTAAAGAGGGATTACAAGAGGATGAATTTGGAAATTCCCCACAGGGAATTCAAAGAGCCCATCCAGGCGGGCATTGTATTTTTATGCAAGATCTTCAGATTGCCCCATGCCCAAGATTTCACGGTATGGATATACTACTTTTTGTGCTACATCACCACTCACAGTTAGACTTTCAACTGGGCGGCCCTCATATCCAACCACGTAGACAAACAACTAAAGGGGGTTGTCTAGAACTCAAAGTTTTACATGATGTCATCTGTGGTATGGGCACTAGTGCAATAAAGACTAGCTTTTCTAGGTTTGGGAATAGTTGGGGACCTTGGAAATGGGTTGGGCCAAATGATACCATGGGACCATTATCCCCAAGTGTAATGGGAACTCAGTTTCTCAAATTTCTGTCAGGTAAATGATTCTTTCATTAACCACAACATTCTAAAACTTACTCAGGATTATAGGTACCGACTATCATAAGTGGCAATGACTCTGGTCAGCACCTATGGCCGCTATTTTATCTAATTCCAACACCACACCTACATTCGGGTGACTAGCTTCAATGGGAAGCCCCATCTTCTTCCCCAGTATTGTTGGGATAGAATTATTCTTTTGGAGTTCTACCAGAAGATGATGGATCTACACGCCTTCTTTACATTGAAGAAGGTCATCAACATCTCGTTCCCATTCTCATGCGGGAATTATACATGCAGCCTTGTTGCAGCTAGGGAGGCAGACAATGAATTGAAGAACCTGGGGCTGGTGGAATTCTATCACGCCCAGAAAAATTATGATCCTCTCAGCAAGATTGCTGCAACACTCTCCTAGGTGTCCCCACCACATGAAGAAGATATTGAAGACTTTTGGGTAGACTACCAAGATATTTTTGATCTCTGTGCCTGATAGCATACACAAATGAGCAAAGGGCTCATGAAAGCTCTTGAACTTCAGACTTTCGCGAAGGGATTTTTAGATGATGGGCCACAGGAGGACCCAACATACAAGGGGCAAGGGCTGGACAATGTAGATCTCCCTCTGGTGGACTGGGCCACCCCAGAGGACCTAACAATCAAAGGGGTATGTCACCCCATTATACAGGCAAGTCACCAATATTTTTCCCGGGCGTGTCCTAAGAGTGCCTGAAAGAAGCCAATGATCAAACGGGCCACTCCCTCTTCAGCTAGCACTAGACCTTCTTCATCTCCTGCGGCCACTAAAGCAAGCACAAGTAAGGGAAAAGAGAAAGAGGGTGTCCAAGTTCCCAAAGTGCCTCCCTACATCCCCACCCTTCTGATGGCTTAGCTACATCAACAAATGGAGTTGGAAAAGCTGGCCAACCAACAAATAAGTATGCAAGTATTCTTCGGCCTCCTTGTAGCTCCAATGGCATCTGCTCACCTGGCTGGATCTCCATCGTTGGCAACAATGATCAGTAGATAGACTTTCACTGAGGAAGATTCTACTAGTATTCTGGACACCGGGGCTCCGCTGATGAGAAAGAAGAAGAAGATGGTGACCCCTACACCAAGCATAGTCGCCAGTCCTGGTGTGCCGAATATGCCCCTAGTAGATGTCAGTTTGGACTCTCCCAAACTAGAAGATATTTTGGACTCCTCACCCTAGCACGATGACTTTGACGACACTTTCTAAGCGGAGGAGCTCATGGAACTCCAACAAGGTATAGGTCATGCGGTGGAGGATATTGCAGCTCAAGATAAGGAAGATGCCCACATGGAAAATGAAATCCTGGAAGAGAAGAATGCATCAGAGCAAGAAACCCAAGAAGAGGTACAAATGGGGCCTGAGCAGGAGAATATACCATTCCAGGAGACCGAAGACACACCAAGTCAACACACAGATGAGCAACTGATGGTTGGGAAACCCAGACCTATGGGATCAACCATACCCTCGATCATCATGATCCAAATGCCTTTGGTTACTCTGGGTGATCAAGTGCACCCTGGAGCACATTTGGTGAGGTAGTAATGGTAGCCGTCTTGTTAAATTTTGGGTAGAGACCTCACCCACCTCTAGAGGATGTTCCAGTGGAGGAGAATGTTCCAATAGATGAGGTCGATGAGGCCCAAGAGCAGCAACAGATTGATCAAGAAGTCTCAGACAATGAAAATGAAGAATTAGCTGACACCGGGAGGGACGAGGAGGTCCCTAAAAATAAAAATGATATTGAGACTAGAGAAAAGGTTCTAGATAGTACAACAAAAGATGCTAGTATGGAGGAAAACATCAAAGGTTCTGGAGAACAAGAAAAAGAAAAAGAACAAGAACAAGAGGAACCAGAATAGGGGAGGGAGAAAGAGCCCGAAGACAATATATATTCCAAGAATGTACCACCTAATTCTAAAAGGAATCACAATGAATAGGTATTAGTAGCAAAGCCACCCCAGCCACCCCAAATAGCTGATTGAATCAAAGAAAAGAAAGACCCTGGTGGCGACATCAGGTGCTACACTCTTGCTGGCTGAGATGATGGCCAGGAATGCAGAGGCTAAAAAGCCCAAGAAAGCATGGACCATCCATACTCTCCAGACAGGTCTGATAGGTAGCATAGTTGTGACCATCGCAACACCCCCACAAGATGTAGAGGCAGTAGTAATAAGGCCTGAGGATTATAACATAACTAAAGTGACACTAGGGAGGAGAGACAAACAGGGTGAGCTATATTTACTGAAAGAAGCCACCAAGATGATAGAGGCTAGATACATCAAGCAAGGCCGTAAGCTGAAGGAGGAAAGAGAGACAAATGCCAATCTCCTCGCACTTCTGGAAGAACTCACATAGCCTTTGTCTGAGGTCCACCGCGGAACCCCTTCCTTCAGATTGCCGCTTGCACAGGGCGATGTGGATTCTCTACAAATCATGAAGAAGAAAGTACAAGCTGTAGACAGGTGGGCCGCCGAGCAAGTGACCACCATGAGACAATTTCTAGCAGCATCCCTCCTAGACCTTTATTAGGTTGACTCTCTTCTTAGTTAGGCAAAGGGCTCTACTCTTATATGGGAGCAAGATTTAGCAACATATGAAAAATGGAAGGCCGAGATGGAATAAATCTGCAATATAGGAGAAGAAGTCGCCACAGAGGTGGGGATTTTGGGAGATGAATCATATGATTCCCTCCAGGCCTAGTACTCTAGACTTGTCCTCAAGATTGAGGTATGCAAGGAACTGGTTAAGGCCTTGAAAGAGAAAGAGACAATGGACCAATACCCCTTAGGTTTATTTCAAGCATTCGTGGCAGGAGTATCGCAAGTCGATCCTTTCACCACTAGAACATGTACCCCAAAGGTCTACATCCTCAGCAAGTTTGATGAGTGTATGGAGTCCTTGTCTCTGCCTACCAGAGATTTTGAGTAGGGTAGGTTATCTAGATTGTCTAAGACAATGATCTGATTGAATGACGCCATCAAGATGGTGGATGAATTCTGGAACAAGTCTGGAGAGGTTGAGGAAGCATTGGAGGCTGTTAGCAGTTGGTGGGATAGCATTAGAAGTGTAGATGAAGAAATCATAGGCCAAGTGTTGGAGGCCTAGGAAAAATCATAAGGAATAATAAAGTTCTTCGGAGCCTAAATAATCTCGCCAACCATGTGTCAGTTTTATTCATTCATTCTTTCAGAACATAAGTTCCCGGACCCCAGAATTCTGGGTCCCACATTTTTGTATTCTTTGAAGTGACCCATGTCCCAGTTCCCAAGGCTAACTAGTCACTTTCCAGGTAGTTAATAAAGTTTTTTAGAAGGTAGGTAACTGCAACGGGGCACGTCGACTCGATAAGAGGTTTTTGACAGATGGTCTTCCCAAGGCACCGCTTCAATATTACACCTGGCACATCAGAGAGAGGGCGCTGCTTTCCCATTTATGAGGCATGTAGCCTTGATCCCTGGGGGATCAAATTTCTTCTTTCTCCTACCAGCTCTCTTCTTGAGGATGATTCTTCCACTCTCTTCTTGTATTATTCTTCTGACATGACAGACCTTTTCTATCTCGAGGTCTTTTATAGCGTTGTGCAGGTAGTACCAGCCACTGAAAAATAGTATTATATTGTGAAGTGTAAAATAAGTTAGGTTAATTTTTAGGTCAAATGATGTGTATAAATAATAATTCTAGCCTCATTCCAAGGGTCGGTGAAATTGATGATTTTGTAGTCCATAGCTAATAGCAATTTGGTTTTCTCAGTTCTTAGTTGTAGAGCTCAATGCTCCATAGTTTCTAAGCTTTCAGTAGTTAAAATGCTCCTTTGGAGCCACCATTGTAACACACACCAGTGCTTGCTAGAAGATATGTTAATGAAGAAGGAGGAGTTCTATCAATGACGTTCTTAGCATTCTAATTTCTAGGTTAATGGTATTTTATGCTTTATATTCTTTATGTCCTTTGCTCTAATACTTCAAGTAGATTAATGACCTCCTTTTCCTCTGCTATTGATTAAATATGAGCTGATGGTTCTGTATTTCTTTAGTATTTAGTGTAGTGTGTTAGAGCATTGCCGATGTTTTGAATGTTTAGTATAACTATAGGTAGATGAAATATTTCTAACTTTGTAGTATCTTTTGAAGTTTATTAGTTAAGTGTATGCAAGCTTGCAGGAAATCCCACCTATTTGAATCCCTAGAGAAGGCGAGTTAAGATAACCAGCTATCCCCTTCAAACAAACAGTCACATTTCCCAAATGAGCCCCTGCACTATCAAGACCTAACTCTCATGTGCTTGGAGGCCCGGGGAATCTCATTTCCCTAGACAACCTTTACAGGTGAAGTTGGCTCGTACCCCGGTACCTGGTGACAACTTACCTCTATTGGTGGACCCGGTCACAAAGTCCCGTCAATAGAAACTAGTGCTAGAAGGAGGGCATGAACTCATCCCCCTCTGAGGATTCAGATTTAACATTGATCAAGGCTTCCCCAAGCCATAGTTTTAGGATTCAAGCCTTCAGTGGGATTGGATCATTTTCACCAGCAAGATTCAAAAGAGTCCTTAGATCAACTCCTAATCCCAGATGGTTTGTTGAACTTGAGCCTCCCGCTCAAAAGAAGCAGACCCCGAAAGCCAAGTCAGCCACCCTTGTTTGGGGATCTAGCATACCACAGAGTACCTAAGTCCCCCAGATGACCCTGAGAATTAGCACTCAACCTATTCCAAACCCAAAACCCCCAATGGCTACATATTTTGGAAATATCGGGTCCCCAATCAGATTTTTCCTGGTGCAGCCAACGATTTACCTTCGCACCCAGGAAAGATTTGTCCTAGATATGAGCACTTAGGCTCACAAACCACAGAAGAACATCTACATGCATAAAAAGATTCCATGAACCGACACCAGATCCAACATCAAGATGTTGTGACCTGGATGTTCCCTCTATCCCTAGGACAAAATGAACTAAACTAGTACCTTAACCTTCCTGCCAACTCCATCAACAGTTGGCAGGACATGGAGGAAACCTTCCTGGTTTCCTTCCGCATACACATGGACCCACCATGGTCCCACAGCCAGTTCTTTTCTATCAGAAAGGAACCAAATGAGCCTCTTACAACATTCAACCACTAGTTCCAACGCACCTTGAAGCGGTGCACGGGTCCTTTCATCCCATCTGCAGATGTAACTATCCAAACCTATCTCAATGCAATAGACCCCTTCATTGCCACTCTCCTCTAGAGAATGACGGCCCTCGGTGACCAGGATACTTTGGCAAAGGATTACAACCTAGCCTTAGAATTGTCCTGTGGTCTTAACAAATCCTTGGGTGAGATTGGGTAGAGCATGCCATTTAACATGCAAAACTTCCTACGCTAGGGGATATAACCCCAATCAGGCAATGGGTACCCCTATGATGGCCATAAATCCCCCATCGCCACCAATAGACTAGCAGGCCCGATATGTATATCCATCTCAAACTCAGAAAACATCGGGTCTAGAATCTTTCCCCTGGAACAAGCCGAGGCAAATGCAACAACCACAGCCACAACTGCCTAGAATACCTTTCCTTCAGTCACCCATGGCTGGAGGATTTCCACCCTCAACTCTGGTGAATGTTGTTGCTTTCCTAGGAAACCAACAACAATAGCCATCACACTATGACGCGAACACCCAGTTGACCGTCGAGGTTGATTCCCTCTAGTGAATGTTGTCTACACTGAATGTGGACATGGGTCAACTAAAGGTGGGGTCCTTTGCACCCCAGAGCTCCAAATCCCAGAGAGGGAATATTTTCTCTGGCCAAAAAAACAACAATGTCGGAGGAAGAAACTACAACAATGATCCTCAGCCCAACCAACAATAATGGAATAACAATGACAATATTGGAGGTCCACTTCCGAACCAAAACACCAATCAGAATAGTGCTGGACCATCCCATTTCATGCTAGTCATAGACTTCTAGCCAATGACCAACTGGTGTAGATTGCACAACATAGGCTCTCACAATGAGGTAAACTGTTCCACACTAGATAAAGTCATCATGATTTCCCAGCTGGACAAACAATAAGCTTCTGATCCTACTCCCCTAGAGCCTCCTATACAAGATCCCACTCATGGTACCTTCACCTGTGAGACCGTCTTCTTTGGGACCGCCACAGAAGATGAAAAGGAACCCAAATTATAGGGGTTCTTTGATAATCTATTTTGGCCTTTGAGGCTAATGCCTTCACCAACCCACGAACTCCCTACAACACTCGGATTCAGGCTGGTAAAGGACCAATTTACATGCCCACCCTTCCCAAGGACACTCCTCCCCGAGACAACACGACCGATCAGTTTGTCCCTCCAAAGGGTTCTAGCTCTAACCAAGCTAAGGACCCAGCCGAGGGAAACCAAAAAATTACCGGGAGGAAGGTTTGACATCACGAAGGTGTTAAAATAGACCACCACCTCCATGACCTTGATGGAGGTTTTATTCAACTATCCCAAGTAGAAGAAGTCCCTTCTGAAGCTCTTGGGAAACCTAGAAGCTGTCAGTCGCCCACCCAAGACTTTCTCTTTTGAGGACACCAACGCGGCTATCTTTTGGGGAAACAAAGAAGATCCTCCCTTTCTGCTAGGCTTGAACATACAAAGAAAGAAGATACACAATTACCTAGTAGATTCTAGGGCTTCAGGAAACATCATGCCTTTATCCATATGCTACAAGCTTAGATTCTGACCCACCCCATCTAATGGTGCAGTAATCCAATTAGATAAAACTACTGTAAAAATAGTGGGTGAAATGAAGAATGTCTGGATTCAACTCATCCATGACCCTAGGATAGTTAGCACAATTAACATCCAAGTGATGGACATCCCAGAGACTTATGGGATGTTACTAATTCAAAATTGGTCCAAGTCCCTGAATGGATACTTCTCGACCGACTTCTCCCACTTATGGCTCCTTTGGGAAGGAGAATCTAACAAGATCTGGGTTGAAAGTGAGCCCCGAATGAGATAGGCCCTCACCAAAGTTAGGAGGGTGAATGAGGTCCTGTTCTCTGAGACTTCCCCCAGGGTGTACCAACCCGTTGAGATCTTAACATTCAATTTCACCCCTGGGGAAGATCCCATAGTTTTGCAGAGAACCCAGGACCTGGAAGAAAAATTGAGGGTTGAGGTTAACTCTCAGGGTGTCACAACAACCCCTGCCACACTCTTGTCTGACACTTGGTGCTGAGTGCATTACCAGAAACATTCAGAGCTAGAGTGTAAACAATGCCTGGCCACTGCTACTTGACACATTAGTGCCCTCTGGAAGAAAGAACACACATCTGATTCCCTGGGACCTAGTGCTCCTATTGAGAGTGCCTCTTTGGCACCGTGTGTCCGGGGACCCCAATCACAAATTCCTTTAGAGACAAACCTCACCCGAGTATAATGAGTGCTGGAGGAAACTCCTCCCAACCCTCTCAAGAATAATCCAAAGGCCATTTTGCCTTCCCAGCCCCAGACAACAAATAATGACTTATAGACCCTTAATTTTGACGGGTCCCAATCCAATAAAGGTTGTGGGGCTAGAGTGGAATTAATCAACCCGCAAGGAAAATCCTTCCTTGCATCCTATAGGTTGTAGTTCAACTGCATGAATAACATCATGGAGTATAAGGCTTTGGTCCTTGGACTCCTGTTTGCACTAAGGAAAGGAATCACTCACCTCCGAGCCCTGGGTGATTCAGAGTTGATTGTTAAGCAGGTCTAGAGTCAATACACTTGTCATGAAAAAAGGATAGCTACATATTGAAACTAGGCATGGAGCCTTATTGAGGATTTCAATGCCTTTGGCATTGATCTTATTCCCCGAAGATAGAATTATGTCCCAGATGCCCTTGCCATTTCATCCAGCACCCTTGAGCCTATGGCTGGCTTGCGAATCTAGAGATTTTCTGTTGAAATGGTTCCCACCCCATCCATTCTAGATAATGTCACCCATTTTTAGGTCTTTGATGATGATCAACATATCCTGGCCTTCATGGTCAATGTTGGTGTCTTTGAAGACTAGATAGTGGAAGAGAGAGATCACGATGATATTGGGTAGGGTGATGAAGATGATGGGATCATGGATCTACCAACCAACACAATTCTAAAGGGGATGGTTTCACTTGAATGAATCATCGATTCAAACCCTCGGGGCTGGGAAAAGATATCATCCTCTTCTGAGGGAGGAAAATTTGAGAAAGTGAACATCGGTTAGCCTGGTGAAGAGAAAATGATACACATTGGCACCTCCTTCTCCCCTGAGAAGGAGAAGATTCTTGCGGTTCTCCAAGAATACATAGATGTAATTGTGTGGGGGTATGAGGAATTGAAAACCTATGATACATCCATTATGACTCATACCATCCTACTCAAACCTGATGCTAAGCCTTTCTAGCAAAATCAACAACCGGTCAACCCACTGATCGAGCCTCTAATTTATCAGGAGGTTAAAAAACTATTGTCAGCCCGGATAACCTTTCCAATTTGGCATAATATGTGGGTTTCCAACCTCATCCCTATGAGGAAGAAAAGAGGCAAAATCCACCTTTCCATGGATTTCCAAAATTTGAACAAAGCCTCGAAAAAAGACAATCACCCTCTCCCCTCACTAGATGAGGTGTTGCAAATTGTAAACGGATCACAAATGATGTCTTTCTTGGATGGGTACTCTAGGTATAACCAATTCATGGTTAAATTTGAAGATAGAGACAAAATGACATTTACCACCAAGTGGGGAACATTTTCCTACTGGAGAATTCCCTTTGGCTTGATTAACATAGGGGCCACATTTCAAAAGGCCATGGACATTGTGTTCGAGGGCCTTGTGAACCGGTGTATAATCATCTACATGGATGATTTGATCATCTTTTCCTGAGACAGGCGTGATCATTGTGCCCACCTTGCCCAGATTTGTGAGAGATTTTGCTGGTATGGAATATCCCTCAACCCCAAGAAATTCATATTTAGGGTCACTGAAGGGAAGTTGCTCGGGCATATTGTCTTCGAGAAGGGTATATCCATTGACCCTAAGAGAGTTGAAGCATTGAAAAACCTACAGATTCCCAACAACAAGAAGGAAATGAGATCTTTCTTTGGAAAGATCAACTTTGTTTAGTGGTTCATCACTAGATTCACTGAGATTGTAAAACCACTCAACAAAATGATGAAGAAATATGCCAAAATTGAGTGGATTCCTGAAGCAAAGTGGGTGTTTGCCTAGATTAAATAGACAATAACAAAGGCACCAGTTTTGGATAGTCTGGACTGTTCCCTCCCTTTTTATATCTATTCTTTTGCTTTGCTGCATTCTACCATGGTAGTTTTGACCCAAAAGGTCAAAGGGGAAGAACAACTAATAGATTTCATGAGCTCCCCCTTCAAGAACGCCAAGGTCTGGTACTCATCCTTGGAAAAGTAGCCCTTCACTCTCATTCACACTGTGAAGAAATTCTAACATTATATTCTCTAGAGCAAGGTGCATGCTATCATCCCAGACCAGGTGGTAAAATCTCTGCTGATGCAAAGTGAGTTGGGTGAGAGACGGGGGAAATGGATGGCCATCCTCTAGGAATACAATTTAGAAATGAAACCCATGAAGATAGTCTGAGGCTAGGGACTATGTAGAGAGATGGCGGAAGAGACTCCCCACGTTGAATGTCAGACATATATAGTGGTGTCCATCACTTAGGATCCATGGTACACAAACCTGGTGTACCTTTTGTTGAATAACAGATGCCCAGAGGGATTGCCTCCAAAAAAATGTCATGCCCTATGGTTGAAAAGTGCACACTTCATAATAAAAAATGCCACGCTTTTTCACAGGAACTATGAATGAGTGTACCTCTGGTGCATCGATAGGATTCAAGCTACAAAAATAATCAAAGAATTTCATGGGAAGTTTAGAGCCAGGAATGGCTTAGCTAACGCCACTTCCCCTTAGATCCTTCAGGCTGGATACTATTGGCCCTGTATCTTCAAAGATTTCTACACTCATATCAGGAAGTGCCATACTTGCCAAACCACGGCACAATGTGAGTGGAACCCAGCTATGCCTTTGAAGCCAATTTTTGAGGCTAGACCTTTCACCCAATGGGCATTTGACTTCATCGGGGAAATCAACCCCAACTTGTCTGCCAATCACTGTTACATCTTTATTGATACTGATTATTTCACCCGGTGGTCTGAAGCAATACCTTGTAAAAACAATACGACGGATGTGGTTATAAAATTCCTGGAAGAAAACATCATCACAAGATTTGGAATACCCTTCGCTATAGTATGTGACAATGGTCTGGAATTTTATTTAGCGTAATTACTCCAATGGACCTATGACTGAAAGATCACTTTGAAGTTCTCTAGCAACTATTTTCCCTAAGGGAATGGTGTTGCAGAATCAACCAACAAAAATTTGCTTGAAGTGATCAAACACCTATTAGAACAAAATCCCTGGGACTGGCACCAAAAGCTGAGATTCACCCTTTGGGCAGATCATATTCAAATTAAGGCCACCCAGGGAACATCCCCATTTCATTTGGTTTATGGCCAGAACCCAATCTTCCCCATTAACTTACAAATCCCAATTTTATAGTTTATGTAGGAATTCAACAACCGGGACAATATCGTGGAGGTTCAGCTCCTAAATTTGGTGCGAATGGAAGAACAAAGAGACGTGACCCTTGAACATTTTACACGTCACCAAGCAATAGTGAAATGATGGTTTGACTGGAGAGCCTAGTATATGGCCTTTCAAATTTCAGACTTGGTCCTCTTATGGGATAAAGCCCAAGAAAAGAAAGGAAAGCACACCAAATTTCAACAGCTCTGGCTCGGACCATATTTGATCTCAGAAATCTGTGAGGCAAATACCTATTGCCTCAGTACCATGACTGGGGAATCTATCCCATTGCCAGTTAATGGATAGTTTCTCAAACATTATTTTGAATGAGGTAGGTTTTTCCAGAGTTGTACTATGTGTATATTCTTCTTGCTTGTAAATATCTTTCCCAGTGCCTTGTTTGGGGTGACTTGTAAATAGTTGTTGGTTGTCCTCCGGGACTGCTCCTTTTTTTTGTCTTGTTTTCTGTCTTTGTTTTTCTTCATTTTCTTTTCTGGGCTCCCAGTGTTTTGCCCTCCCTTTTTGTAGGCTGGTATGCTTTGCATAACATCTAGTCTCTGAGATGGTGTCTTTTGCATTTTAGTGAACTTGGAATCTATCGTTAGCATGGTGGAATTGGTCTGGTCTCTGGAGTTATTGTAAGTTTGGTAACAGGCTATGAGTAATCATCATCGGGTTCATCTCTAGAAGTCTAGAAATTAGTTAAATCAAAATCTAAAAGGAACAAGTAATTGGACACACCGAGAGTAGATCGGTTGCACTAGTTTGTTTGCCCAAGTCTAAAATTTTAAAATTCTTCCCGAGTCCAAAGTTTTCTTCCCTATTTAGAAAATTAAAGTGGATGGAAAGGTGAAATAAGTACCACCATTAAAATTAGCCGAGCTTAAGATTAATGGTGAAAGAAGTACTACCTTCCCATCCAGAAAAGAATAAAATGTAAAGAAAAGAAAAGGATGGAGAAACTTTGGTATCTGGGGGAAACAAGAAAATTTGATGACTTTGGATTGATACATTTAGTGCCTCTTCTCTGCTTCTCCCAGAGGTCATCGGATTGGTTTTCTTCCAAAGCACACATTTCACAACTAACAAAAGACCATGGATTGAATCATGTATGAGATAGATTTTCTCAAACGCTTCGCACCTCTTAGACAAGATGCTCCGAGTAACGATTGATTCTGGTTTTTGCTAACCAGAGATTTTATGGTTCTCAAATGCGCTAAGGAGTTTCTCCCAGATAGCCACCATTTTTTATGCCCTACATACCCATCCCTACATTTTCTATACAAAATATTGAGTCCCCTCTTTTCTCTTTTGGCTCTTGCCTTGTTTTCTTTGTCTTTGTTTTTCTTTTCTTTCTTCTCCAGGTTTTCCCTCCCGTGAGGTTTGTTTTCCTTTTTGCTTTTGTCTTTCGTGTCTTCGGAACCTGATCCCAGAGTTTGTTGTTCTTTCTAGAGCCAGATTCCAGACTCCAGGATTCTCCACCATGATGTCTTCATTTTGCAAGAAGGTATGGTTGTATGGAATCCCCGGGCCTGGAGTCTGAACGTTTTTCCTATTTTGGAGTTT
Organism: Thuja plicata; assembly: GCA_018584345.1. NCBI lineage: Eukaryota > Viridiplantae > Streptophyta > Pinopsida > Cupressales > Cupressaceae > Thuja > Thuja plicata. The sequence goes on from MU223396.1 coordinate 1,327,753, forward strand.
ATGGGAAGAGGTAACTTGCATTTACCTTGGGTATAAATAGAAATTACAAGCCACTTTTATAGTTACCATGATTAAAAACGCTTGTGTACTCAGAGCGATTCTTAGGCGACTAAACTATGATTAAGCTGTGATTACTCTGTGCTTAGTGGGTTGTTTCTAGTTGATTTGAGGTACTTGTTTGTGGTCATTTCAAGGTAGAACTTGTTACAGGAGTGCTCCTGGTGTGTTCTTTCTCTACTCTTCTTCGGATTTCAGGTAGGGTATCTGGTTTCTTTCTATTTCAGTGTTTTTCTTGTCTTCGTTTGTTCTGTTGGTTTTCCATTTCGTGTTTTGTTTTTGGTTCACCTCCTATTAGTGGGTTGGCTCTGCCAGAGGGTTGTCTGCCCTCTACATAGTTTTAAATTAATGTCAATAATGTACATTGTCTTAGTTTGGTTTGTGTATATATGCGTGTAGTTATATAAATTTGTAAAACTTGTAAATGTTGTATATCTTATGTATATGTGTTTTGGCCCTCGGCCCTCTATATTTTTATGCATGTATATATCCTGTATATCCTTTCAAGCTTGCAAGTTCCTTGCACTCTATCATGCATTTTCACCCATGAAACTGAGCTCGTTGAGATAGAGTCACCACGGTTTGAACTTGGCACCTCACTGGTTTGAGCCATGGCATCTTTCTCTCTCCTCCATCTCATCACCTTAATGGTAGGATTAATTTCCCACAAGTGGGCATTCAAACCATGTCCCATCTGGCATTTATTTTACCCTATGTCAGCCCACTTGTCACCATTAATGCCTTTATGTTGCCTGCCACTTGACCATGTGCCAACCCACGTCAGCTGAATACGGTTTATTATTGGTCACATCGGCATGGCAACGGCTAAATTATCTAGGCTCCAGGTCTCAAGCAATTCTTTGTCCTATGTTTCCCATTTTCATTTGGTTCAATTTCCCTGGATTCCTATTCATGACTATTACAAGTATTCCAAGACTTTTGATGTATGCTAACACTTGTTGAACAAATGCAGGGTGGTGATGATTTCCCTGGAGTTCTAATATTATTTTATATATATATATATATATCACGTTGTAATGGTTCTCCAATATTTTAGGTTGTGAACAAGTTGATTGAATATGTCTGAAGTGATCACCCCTCCTTCCAGCCTGGAAATGCCTACCACGTCCACCTGAGCGGCCACTAAAACCAAGGCTGAGAGGATGTTGGAAAAGTTTCCCTTGACCTCCAAATATCCCAAGGACGGTGCCATTTTGGGATCAAAGATAGAGTCTAAATTTCAGGAAATAACAGACACAGGGCCTAGACCTTGGGCAAAAATGCAAGGCTTGATTCAAGCCATTTACAGGTTGAAGGCCACCAGAGATAATCTGGCCACTCAGATCGCTGCCTCAGGTATTATCAAAGCTGAAAACTTTCCTTGTTCGGTGCAATCACCAGAGTTAATACTCCAATTGGCAACATTGTATAATGCACCAAATCAGACCGTCCTACTTTTAGATCCCAGGCCACTACAGTACCCAGCAACAATCATCACCTTGGATGCAGAAACTTTCACCTCGGGGCTGGGGATCCCACAATTCAATGGATCCATTATCCAAAATTGACTCCAGACATTGTAGGAGTTTGAGGGCGCTGAACTTATTTCCCGGTAGCATATCAATAGCCACTAGCTAAAAATCCCAAAGAGGGATTACAAGAGGATGAAGTTGGAAATTTCCCGCGGGGAATTCAAAGAGCCCATCCAAGTGGGCATTGTATTTTTATGCAGGATCTTTTGATTGCGCCATGCCCAGGATTTCTCGGCATAGATGTACTACTTTTTCTACTGCATCACCACTCGTAGTCAGACTTTCAACTAGGCGGCCCTCATATCCAACCATGTAGACAAATAGCTGAAGGGGGTTGTCCAAAACTTCAAGTCTTACATGATGTCATATGTGCTATGGACACTAGCACAACAAAGATCGGCTTTTCCAGGTTCGGTAATAGTTGGGGACCTTGGAAATGGGCCAGGCCAAATGATACCATGGGACCATTATCCCCAAGTACAATGGGAACTCAATTTCTCAAATTTATGTTGGGTAAATGATGCTTTTGTTTACCAAAACATTATAACACTTACTCAAGATTTCGGGTATCGACTATCACAAGAAGCGATGACTCTGGTTAGCACCTGTGGCTGCTATTTTATCCAATTCCAACACCACACCTACATTTGGGTGACTGACTTCAATGGGAAGCCCCATCTTCTTCCCCGGTATTGCGGGGACAAAGTTATTATTTTGCAGTTCTACCAAAAGATGATGGATCTACATGCCTTCTTTACATTGAAGAAGGTCATCAAAATCATGTTCCCATTCTCATGCAGCAACTATACATGCAGCCTCACCACAGCCATGGAGGCAGATAGTGAATTGAAGAACCTAGGGCTACTGAATTCCATCACACCTGGAAGAATTACGATCCTCTCAGCAAGATTGCTGCAGCACTCCCCCAGGTGTCCCCACCACATGAAGAATATATTGAAAACTTTTGGGCGGACTGCCAAGACAGTTTTGATCTTTGGGCGCAACAGCATACACGAATGAGAAAAGGCTCATGAAAGCACTTGACCTTCAGACTTTCCTAAAGGCATTTTCAGATGACGGGCCACTGGAGGACCCAGCATACAAGGGGCAAGGGCTGGACAATGTAGATCTCCCTCCAGTGGACTGGGCCACCCCAGAGGACCTAACATTCAAAGGGGTATGTCACCCCATTATAGAGGCAAGTCACCAATATTTTACCCGGGCGTGTCCTAAGAGTGCCCAAAAGAAGCCAACGATCAAACGGGCTACTCCCTCTTCAGTCGGTGCCAGACCTTCTTCATTTTCCATGGCCGTTGAACCAAGCACAAGTAAGGGAAAAGAGAAAGAGGGTGTCCAAGTTCCCAAAGTGCCTCCCTAGATCCCCACCCTTCTAATGGCTCAGCTACATCAACAAATGGAGTTGGCAAAGCTGGCTAGCCAGCAAATAAGTATACAAGTATTCTCCAGCCTCCTTGTAGCTCCAATGGCATCTGCTTGCTCGGTGGGATCCCCATCATTGGCAGCAATGATTAGAAGATAGACTTTCATTGAGGCAGAGTCTACCAGTATTCTAGACACCAAGGCTCCGCTAATGAGAAAGAAGAAGAAGATGGTGACCCCTACACCAAGTGCAGTCGCCAGTACTAGTGTGCTGGATATTCCTCGATAAATGTTAGTTCAGACTCTCCCAAAATAGAAGATATTTCAGACTCCTCACTCTCGCACGATGACTTTGATGACACTTTCTCAATGGAGGAGCTCATGGAACTCCAACAAGGTATAGGTCATGTAGTGGAGGATATTGCAGCTCAGGATAAGGAAGAGGCCCCCATGGAAAAACCAATCCCAGAAGAGAAGAATGCATCAGAGAAAGTAACCCAGGAAGAGGTACAAATGGGGCCTGAGTAGGAGAATATATCAGTCTAGGAGATTGAAGACACACCAAGGCAACACACAGATGAGAAACCGATGGTTGGGGAACCCGGACCCATGGGATCAACTGTACCCTCAATCATCACGCTCCAAATGCCTTTGGTTACTCTGGGAGATCAAGTGCCTCAAAGCACATTTGGTGAGGTAGTAACAGTGGCCGCCTTGTTAAATTTTGGCCAGAGACCTCATGCACCTCCAGAGGATGTTCCGATGGAGGAGAATGTTCCAACACATGAGGCCAATGAGGCCCAAGACTAGGAACAGATTGATCAAGAAGTCCCGGATAATGAAAATGCAAAATCACCTTACACCAAGAGGGATGAGGAGGTCCCTAAAAACAAAAATGATACTGAGACCAGAGAAAAGGTTCCAGATAATACAACAGAAGATGCCAGTATGGTGGAAAACATCAAAGGTTCCAGAGAACAAGAAAAAGAAAAAGAACAAGAACAAGAGGAACCACAATAGGGGAGGGAGAAAGAGCCTGAAGATAATGTATATTCTAGGAATGTACCACCTAATTCTGAAAGGAATCCTAATGAACAGGTCTTAGTAGCAAAGCCGCCCAAGCTGCCCCAATGGCTGATTGAATCAAAGAAAAGAAAGACCCCAGCGGTGACATCAGACGCTACACTCTCGCTGGCCGAGATGATGGCTAGGATTGCAAAGGATAAAAAGTCCAAGAAAGCACAGACTATCCATACTCTCCAGACTGATCTGACATGTAGCACAGTTGTGACCATTGCAACACCCCCACTAGATGTAGAGGCAGCAGCTGTAAGTCCTAAGGATTATAACATAACTGAAGTGGGACTGGGGAGGAGAGACAAACAGGGTGAGCTGGATTTACTAAAAGAAGCCACCAAGGCGATAGAGGCTACATACATCAAGCAAGGCCAGAAGCTGAAGGAGGAAAGAGAGACAAATGCCAACCTCCTCGCACTTCTGGAAGAACTCACACAACCTTTGTATGAGGTCCACCCCAAAACCCCTTCCTCCAGATTGCCGCTTGTGTATGGCGATGTGGATTCTCTACGAATCATGAAGAAGAAAGCACAAGCTATAGATGGGTGGCCGGTCGAGCAAGTGACCACCATGAGATAATTTCTAGCAGCATCCATCCCGGACCTTTATCGGGTTGCCTCTCTTCTTAGCTAGGCAAAGGGCTCTACTCTTATATGGGAGACAAATTTAACAAAGTATGAAAAATGGAAGGTCGGGCTGGAAGAAACGCACAATATAGGAGAAGAAGTTGCCACAGAGGTGGGGATTTTGGGAGATGAATTATATGATTCCCTCCAGGCCCAATACTCCAGAGTTGTCCTCAAGATTGAGGTGTGCAAGGAACTGGTTAAGGCCTTCAAAGAGAAAGTGGGAGTGGCCCAATACCCCTTGGGTTTATTTCAAGCATTCATGGTGGGAGTATCGCAAGTTGATCCTTTCACCACCGAAATGTGTACCCCAGAGGACTACATCCTCAACAAGTTTGATGAGTGGATGGAGTCCCTGTATCTGCCTGCTAGAGATTTTGACCAGGGCAGGTTATGCAGATTGTCTAAGACAATGACCTGATCGCATGACACCATCAAGATGGTGAATGAATTCCATAACGGAGCCGGAGATGTTGAGGAAGCATTGGAGGCTGTTTGCAGTCGGTGGGATAACATTATAAGTGTAGATGAAGAAAGCATAGGCCAAGTGTTGGAGGTCTAGAAAAAATCATAAGGAACAATAAAGTTCTCTAAAGCCTGGAGAATCTCGCCAACCATGAGTCGGTTGTATTCATTCATTCTTTTGGAACATAAGTTCCTGGACCCTAGAATTCTGGGTCCCACATTTTTGTATTCTTTGAAGTGACCCATGTCCCGATTCCCAAGGTCAACCGGTCACTTTCCAGGTAGTTAATAAAGGTTGTCAGAAGGTAGGTAACCGCAATGGGGCACATCAGCTCAATAAGAGGTTTCTGACAGATGGTCTTCCCAAGGCATCGCTTCAATGTTACACCTGGCACATTGGAGATAGGGCGCCACTTTCCCATTTATGAGGCATGTAGCCTCGATCCCCAGGGGATTGGATTTCTTCTTTCTCCTACCAGCTCTCTTCTCGAGGCATTCTTCCACTCCTCTCTTCTTTTCTTATTCTTCTGACATGTCAGACCTTTTCCTTCTTGAGGTCTTTTGTAGCGTGGTACAGGTAGTACCTGCCACAGGAAAATAGTATTATATTGTGAAGTGTAAAATAAGTTAGGTTAAGTTTTAGGTCAAATGATGTGTATAATTAATAAGTCTGGTCTCATTCCAAGGGTTAGAAAAATTGATGATTTTGCAGTCCCTAGCTAATAGCAATTTGGTTTTCTCAGTTCTTAGTTGCAGAGCTCAATGCTCCATAGTTTCTAAGCTTTCAATAGTTAAAATGCTCCCTTGGAGCCAACATTGTAACACGCACCAGTGCTTGCTAGAAGATATGTTAATGAAGGAGGAGTTCTATCAATGATGTTGTTAGCATTCTGATTTTCAGGTTAACAATATTTTATGCTTTATATTCTTTATGTCCTTTGCTCTAATACTTCAAGTAGATTAATGACCTCCTTTTCCTCCGCTATTGATTAAATATGAGTTGATGGCTTTGTATTTCTTCAGTATTTAGTGTAGTGTGTTAAAGCATTATCGATTTTTTGAATGTTTAGTATAACTATAGGTAGATGAAATATTTCTAACTCTGCAGTATCTTTTGAAGTTTATTTTTCAAGTGTATGCAAGCTTGCAGGAAACCCCACTTATTTGAATCCCTGGAGAGGGTGAGTTAAGATAACCAGCTATCCCCCTCAAACAAATAGTCACATTTCCCAATTGAGCCCCCACACTGTTGAGACCCAAATCTCACGTGCTTGGAGGCCCGGGAAATCTCATTTCCCCGGACAACCTTTACAGGAAAAGTTGGCCAGTACCCCGGTACCCAGTGACAACTTACCTCTGTTGGCAGACCTGGTCATAAAATCCCATCAACAGAATGAATTAGAACTTGAAACCTTGTATAACCTTATTTTCATCCACCAACATCATACAAGAACCAAGAGACAAGATAAATTAATTCATAATAATGTAGACCATATTACTAAAACCTAACTATGATATTGTTCCCTAAAATAGTCATACTTGGCCAAATTCTTATGCTGACTTATAAATACTAATTCAATGCTTTAGAATAGACATGAATCATCTCAATATATCATCTCCAGTCATCAATATATATCGTAATAAATTAATGTCAACACATATATAATATCATTTTGTAACATCACTTCAGAACTAACATAAATACAACTATACTCATTCTTCTAGACCAAAGTTAACATTAATGAAAGTTAACATTAATGACAACACCAATACATATTTGCAGCAAAGTATTTATATATACCATGAAATTAGTTACTTTTCTTTAACATTTCATTTACAATGTACCAAATTAATCAAAGTAACTTGTGGACCAATGCTATTTTTAAAATATTAAATGAAAGAATCATCCTATTGTTGAAAATAATTAATTGAATAACTAGGAAAAGAGAAAATTCATTCCAAAGATTTATCTTTCAAGGAACGAGGGAAATATTTTGTAAGAATATTTTGATCATAGTTGAAGTTTTTGATATTAATCAGTAGCCAAAACAAGGGGGCTAACCCTTACATAATCACTACCCAAGGGATGTCCATAGATCAATAGAACATAAAAATATGTTTGATGTTACACATCAAGGCCACAAAGGGCACATTGTCAAAGAATTACATTCCTTCCTTAAAAATGTGTCTTTCATAATAATAGGCCATGATTGGCCACTTATAGTGAAAGGGCCAAAAAAAATCACTGACAACAAACATGAAACACCTACATAGGTAGGGCACAATAATAGAGGGATTATGAAAGGATCCCCTAGCCTTCACAATGGGTAACAAAATGGTACCAAAAATCGCCCAATAGTAGAGAACATTATCCTTCCAACTGAAAAACCACCCTCCCTCTACAAAACATATTTCCACAATAATATTCAAGGAGCCCACCTATATAGGAGTAGAAAGAGAGGACACTAGTACATTTGACCCTAAATTTCCCACCATGCATTACATTTGTTTTTCTTGGTCAGAAAATGGAAGGAAAACTTTGATTTTTTTTTAATCCATTCCCGTGTTGGTCAGAATTACGACAACCAGGACATTTTGTCATAATTGCGACAAACACAATCAATATAACTTAAAAAAAATGGTTTCATTTCAATTCATTTTGATTATGTAGTGAAGAAGAGTTGAAGGAGGGCACGAATAGAAGGCACAGAGTACATATGCATTGAAGTGATTGAACCAACATCATTTGTGCGTGATCAAATGGAAGGCAGATTTGTTTCAGACTTACACAAAATTAGGTTGGTATCGATGAACAATTTATAGAATTACATGTGTTCTCATTCTATTTGTATTGTGTTTATCCAGCATTAAACTATTTGTCAATTTGCAACAATATGGGTTACGAAGTGCTATTAGTTTTCAATTTGAGTAACCCAATTAGGGTTTCTTTGTTTCATATTAGATGAATAAATTGCATATGGATTTTGCGTGACAAACCTAGAAAATGAATCATGAAAAACCTAGCATCTGCAGAGATGTTGATTTGGATTTTGACTCACCTATTATTTGGTTGCAATGAATGTCGATCTTGGATACTATGAGGCACTCGGTCAAATATTTCACTGCATTACCCATTGACCATTTGACCATTTTTTAGTAGGGAGGAGGAATAGAAAATAAATTAACCATTGGAACTTCAAACCAACTTGTTGTTTGTACACAGAACTACCAGGAATAGTCAACAAAAGGACTGAGAAACTGCACAGATAATATAATCTTTGCATAGAATGAGAAACAACTTAGAACACCATCAAATGACTAAATTTCCTATCAATATTGCACTTTGGGTTTTTTACCAATAGCATCTTTCCCTGTTGACACAGCTTTTGGATCATTGAATGCCTTATGATTCACCCTTGCCTCATAAACCAATGTGGTATTAACCAATAACAACTCATTCATGTATTTATGTTAAGTAGGTAGAGGATTTCACAAGCAGTTTTTAATTAGCTTTTTTTTAGTAAGATTTAACCCGTGTGGATTTTAGTCATCTCCCATGGAAAGCCTACTTTAGTCAAAAGAATGCAAGGATGGATGACCTCCCAAGGACTCCCAATCCCTCACCCCTATGAGAATCACCTAGATATGATGAGTGTTGAGTGTACCATTCATGCTCATGAGAGATGGGTTTTGGTGAGCCCCTACTCTTGAAATATAGGCCAATGAATTTGATTTAAAAACTATGCAGTTAGTGCCTAACAAAACATTACATAATTTCATGCTGTGAAAACACCACCTACTTGATAAATCTAATTGATGTTAATGTATATTCTTTGTGGATTCTGGAAGTTCCTCAAATAGGTAGAATTTCATCTATGGCTAGCTGATTTTTCAAATGGCTTGATTCAATTTTTTTAATGTATATATAGAAATCTATCAGGTTAGTATGCTCGGAACTCAACTTCAAATTGCGAGTTTAATGTATGTATTTCCTATGTAGATTTTTACGTTTATCAAAACAATAATTTTGTGGCAATATATCGGCAAGCTATTACCATAGTCTTTGCAAGGGGGTGAATTTGTTCACCAGTCAAAGTGTAATAAATTAAGGTTGGGATATGTTTTGTAACTTTTTGAAGGGTGTCTGAAAACCTAGTTTGTTCACCAAGTTTTTTGTAAGACTTTGGAGATAGAGGTTGAATACCCAATTGAGAGGGCTACTAGGAGCAGGCCTAGAACAATAGTTTGATCTTGGGAGTCAAAACAAAGACAAAGATTATGGCTCATGTCTGAAACCTGATTGCCTTACTTGCTTGACCACATACTACACTAACTTGGTCTCTAGGTGACTTGGGTACATAACTAAGGCCTCATTCTTATTTTCCAATGGAATCCCCACAATGGAAGAATATCCCTGATGACATGATGATTCCAAATCCCAAATTCCAAACTTGTAAGATTTCTCTACCTCCTTGTCCCTGTAAGCAATGGATGAAGGAATAGGATCACTGTCATAAATCAAAATAATAGACTTGTTGTTATGTCTTATCATGCTATGCTCAAAAACACCCTCTTCCATAACCTCATGTGACCTTGCAAGTGCAGCTCCAATTGGTAGCATAGGTGCTTTGATTTCATGTAAATAGAAAGTTATGATACTACTGTACTTAACCAAAAATTTAGGACTGATTGTACCCTTCCTTTTGTTTCCTTGGTAATCCTCAATAGCTGATTTTTTTTCACTCCCATCCAATATTAAATTTTAAGCATTGCAATGCTCATGATTGCCTTAGCAGTAACTAGAAAAAACATTCAAGAAGTCTAAAACTATGAACTCTCATTGCCTGGACCAAGAAGAACTTGTCAACTCTCCTGTACAAGGGTGAACCATGAAATGATATGACTGGTCTGCAACCAATCAACAAGCTCACAACTAAACATACGGGCCTTCCCATGCCATAGAACACTTTTAGATCTACCAATCTGATCAATGCTCTAATCCTTATTGAGAATCTCATCCCAATCCACCTGCACATGAAACAATAGGGACACATGGTGGGTGGTAAGAAG
>MU223396.1:1359866-1374320 GCA_018584345.1 Thuja plicata
GTTGCATCGTCTGGGTATACCACTCAATTATGTTGTGTCTCTAAACAATTAGGACCATGATGCCTACATTTATGTTTCTCAGATGTTGTGTCCCAGGATCCCTTATGACCCTTTATGACCCTTTAGGATCCCTAAGAATACATCTTAGAGATCTTAAAGTGTCATAAAGGGTCATAAGAGTGTCCTAGGAGGGGCCAGCTGAGCTTCCACCTTCACATGGTTGGCCTTGTTAAGTAGATAATATTAAAGTATTCTCAAAACCAAGTGAAGCTCAAACTAACATACCTTCATTATTTAATCAATGCTAAGAGACACATGGAAGATGTGTGATTACTGAGGGGGTTTTCATTGATTGACTGCATAGGCAGGGAAGCACACATGGCACCATAGGAGCTTTCATATTTGGGGATTTTATCATTCTACCTTTATGAGATCAAAAAATTGAGCTTGTGTGTACCATTTTTATATTTACGCTGTGTATTTTTTTTTATTTGGATCATTCTATAATATATATATATTTTTAACCAAAAATTAGTATTGGTCACTTTTTCAACGTTGTAATATCGGTAGGCTAGATGAGAATTCTATGTGATCGACATCAATTCAATGAACTTTGGTCACAAAAGAGAAACAATGTGTTTATTGTTTTGACGAGATTGCTATGTGTTCAACGTCAAGTTTGACCAACTGTGGTCACAATTTCGGCGAATGTTGGTCACTTAGATAAAAGGTTTGATCTACAATTCTTCCATCTTCAAGAAATTTTTTAGACAAATATTTGGTTGATAATTCAACCACTAAGCAGGTCGATATGTCGATGAGTGCTTTGCCTGTCGAATAAGTGACACAAAAAGTTTGACGACAGTTTTTGTCATAGGTTCGACCAATGGGTCTAAAAAATTTGACTAATCCTCGTCAAAAAATAGGGTAAAATTTACTAGTGGGAGAATTCCATATTGGAGAGCCAATCAAAAATCTAATCCACATCCAAGAAACCATAGAAAGGAGAAGAATTCCCAAATTTACAGACCTTCTCTTTCATGAAATAAGTCCCCACCTCCACAAGAGACTCTTCCACCTCCATAGGAACCGTGAAAGAGGAAGAAATGAACTAAATGTACCAAGTCCTTACCATATCCAGCATAAAACATCTCACCTCAATAGGGAATGATAAATCCCCCAAGTCAGCTAATGACTTCAACCAAAAAAAACAACTAGAACGAGCTCTTCAAAACTATCAACAATCATATAGTTGCCAAAAGAGATAAAACTACTATCCACACCAACAAAAATTGGTAGTCCAAAAAAAGAAAAAGAAAAAGAAAAAAGGAGCTTGAAGATAATAACAAGCTCCATCACAACCATCTACAGAGGGTAAAAAAACTCCACCCTATAAATTGGGGTAGGAACCATCTTCAAACACACAATAGGGAGCACATACTCTATCCCCACAAGTCTCCCTTTCACCAAGCATTGAATGTACATGAAACACTCCAAAGCAACAAGCCTCCAACCCATTGGGATCTCCACAAGAGAGGACTTCACCGAGAAACACAGTAGCCTAGGGCCAGGGGGTAGGAAACCTCATCCCAAGTCCTTGCAATAGAATGGGTTGAAATTTATGTAAATAATATACTAGTATACTAAAACCATAATCACAAGATGAAACCCAAACATGTATGGCTTCAGCTTGATTATTAGCACTTCCTAGGTAGGAGCCACACATAGAATCTGCATCACACTTCTTTCAAACTCACAAAAGGGATGAAGATCTTTGAACACCCCACAATAGGCGGATGAGTGCACATGGAGGTTGTAGACAACCAACCACCACAACACATGAGAGCTCCACCAAGAATCATAGTTTAAGATAATGCACAAACTTTGAAATATTTTCACATGATTGTGGGGGTTACCTTGTTTATTATTATTCTCAAAATGGAAAACCTCAATGTGTTTTAGAAGAGGTGTATGAAGGATCTCAAGGGAATGTGGGTTAGAAGAAAAATATGTAGGAATAGTTGATTTGGATTGGGTGATGGAAACCCATTTCTGTTGTAAACATGAGACATTTTTCAACAAATGGTTAATGTTGGTTTTGGTGGATGAATTGGTTTAAGAAAATTTTCTTTGTGATGGAGGATTTGAAGGTTTACCAATGTGGTAGGTAGGCAAATGATAAGGTTGAGAAACTAATATAAGGCTTGTATAACATGGGACACAAACATATTGATGTATAGGATTTCCCCAACTACTAATATTTGTAGCATTAACATTTTGTGTAGAGACATCTATGATGGAAGATTTATAAGTAGGCACATTAGGAAGAGATGTAGGAATATGCAATGTACATCTAAATTTGATTTGGATGATTTAAATATCCAAGCACCTTGGTACAACTAGCCACATTCTTAGTGTTCTCATCCACTATATAAGAAATACACCAAAACATTACCACACCGTGTTCATCATTTTGAACCAACCTCCTTAAACCTTCAACCAAGGGGATTTCCTCTCCACCTATGTGTTCTTGTCTCCTAAATTTAGTAAAGACTATCCACTTTCTTGACAAGCTTCCCTAACTTTTCATTAGACACTTGATTAGAAGACTTATCCTCATGATGAGAAGTATTAGGAGATATATTCTCAATAATTTTAGGCATGATAGATGTTGGATCAAAGAAAGAGAACTCATCCAAGCTCCTAGGAAATAGGTTTAAGAAATTAGGCTCAATACCCTTAGTATATAAAGCTTGGGAGGTCATTAGTTTATAACTTCTAACTAAGATATTGAATTTGATACAAGAGATAATGGTTCTCACACAGAAGAAAGATAAGGATAAAATAAGTGATTATGCTCTTGAAACAATTACAAGCAATTACAATAATAAAATAAGTGATTAAACAATGCAATTTAGAAATGAAATGATTAATTAACCAACTATTTTAGCAATAAAAGAACATTAAAATTGAATTACACTTAGATCTAAACATCCAAAAAAAATATAAAGCATGTTATTCTAAGTTTACCAAAATAAAAAAGGATTGAAATAGAGATCACTAGCCTAAGCATGAAAACTAGGGTCTATACCCACTCTCATCAACTTCTCATTAAAAAATAACTTAATTGGACCAACTCGAGACCAATTGAGATAGGTGAGATTTGGGCACAAAATAAATTATTAGTAATTGTGTTGAGTTATACTTGTTATAATTCAAATAATTCATAAGCCAAGATCACCTGCAGCAAAATACCTGTCACAAAGGCAAAGAATGGAGACACAACTTAGAATGTCCAAGAAATATGAAATATCATTCAGAGAAGGAATTGAGGGAATTCCTGAGAGAGATTCAATAATTAAAAAGTGATCAATCCTAATAAAGGAGATCACAACCCTAAGAATGGTGGAGAAACCTAGGTTGCATGAATAATTAATAAAAGAATCAATTATTGAATGTCTAAATTTTAGCTTAAGTGAAATAGAGATAAAAAGTGACTTAATAATTAAATCAATAATGATTTAATTAATAATTGAAAGGTGACATAATAATTAAATCATTAATGATTTAATTAATAAGTTAAAATACATTTTTAACTCTAACACCCCCCTTAAGATAAACTTAGGAACAAGCCAAAAACCTAGAAACAACTACTGAAAGCAGGAAATGGGTCACAGAAACAAGGCCTAATGAGGTACCCAAGTACAAAAAAATCTCTGTAAAGAGGAGAAAAGGAGAAAACCCAGTGGGAAATATCCCTCTCTGAAACTAGATGAAGCCTAGTGAAGGACTATAGAAGCCTCAAAACTAGGGAAAGCCCAAAAAATAGGAACAACGATCAGGTAGAGAAGACTGTAATCTACATGAGTGCCCTAAAATGACAATGCTTGAATCAGGATGGAAAATAAGGCAAACATTAGAAATTGAAGATACAGATGGCAAAAACACCAACGTTTAAAGAGCTGATCAAAAGAAGAACATATAGAACACCTCTAAAGCATAAAGATGCAAACACTGTCAAAGAACTAATGTAATCTGTATGAGTGCCCTCAAATGACACTACTCGAATCAAGATGGAAAACAAGGCAAACATCGAAACTCAAAGATACAGATGGAAAAAAATTCCAAGACTGAAGCCTCCAAAATAGGAACGAAAGAAGAGTGTCCATATGGTAAATGATCAATCTCACCGAAATGCATAGGTACCATCCACTACATCCAGCTAGTATATAGGAACAAAAATTGAAAAATTAAAATAACTCTATCGAACCAAGGAAGTATATAGACCCAATAGGAAATACCCCCCATAATACTAATCGGGAAGAGGTATAATAGATACACTGAGAGACTGCCAAGAATAACAACATGAAGAAGAACGTATAAGCACAAATAAAGTATGATGTCAAGGATGATTAGAAAATGACACACATGAGGCTAATGTCATGGAAGGAACACTCACTTGACAAAGGTTCAGCAACCCCCCATGGCACTTTATAATATAGTGTGAGTACAATCAGGCACAAAAAGTGTGGGATCCCAAGCATGCAAGATGACACTTTATCTCAGTGTGTTTGCAAAAAAAGATGCTATAGAAAAATATGTATACAATATCCAAGAATGATTGAAATCTATAGAAACATATGTGATTTCTCTCAAGGAGTCATCCCATGCATAGAAAATGATCCCAAGACCTGAAACATCCAAGATATCCACCAGAATGCCAAAAAGAAAAAAATTGAATAAAAACTACCTGGAGCAGATTCTGGTAATGAGACCCATATAAGAAGAAGGAGAACAGAACCATATTTCCAATGCCATGTGGAAGTCAAAAAATGGAGTCTGAAGGAGCAAGATATAGTGACTGGAGCGTAAAATGGAACCCTGACTTTGACAGGCAACAAACCCTACAAGACAAAACAATCAGATAACCAAACTAAAAAAATCAAATTGGCCATAGAACCAGCTTTCCGTCAATATCTCATTTGGCAAAAAACACCTCTGTTTGCTCAAGTTATGAACAAAAAACCGAAGACTACTCCAAAACAAGAACCCAAGAAACCCCTAAATTTTTCATGCAAAAAAAATAAAAATAAAAATTTTTCCCCAAAAAATGGTGGCATGAATTTCAAGGTGGTACATAAACCAAGGCGGCGTGAGAACCAAGGCAAATTTTTGCCTCAAAAAGTGTGCCAAGGCCATGCATGCAAAAAAGAGGGCCCAAATTTCAACAGTATCCAAATTGGACATGCCTTATATGAAAATAGGGGGGTTTTAGGAATTTTGAACACATCCATGATGTATGTTTGTGCTCAAAGTGCTCCAAATAAAAAATCCCATCCAGATCCACACAAACAGATCTAAAATTTTGAAAACATCAGCCCTCCAGAAAATCTTCAAAAAACCTAAGAATGGGCTACTCCATCAAGGCTCTGATACCATGTTAGAATTCAAAGAATTCATAAGCCAAGATCACCTGCAGCAAAATACCTATCACAAAGGCAAAGAATGGAGACACAACTCAGAATGTCCAAGAAATATGAAATATCATTTAGAGAAAGAATTGAGGGAATTCCCAAGAGAGATTCAATAATTACAAAGTGATCAATCCTAATTAAGGAGATCAAAACCCTAAGAAGGGTGGAGAAACCTAGGTTGCATGAATAATTAATAAAATAATCAATTATTGCATGTCTAAAGTTTAGCTTAAGTGAAATAGAGATAAAAAGTGACTTAATAATTAAATCAATAATGATTTAATTAATAAGTGAAAATAGTTTTTTAACCCTAACAATACTTTGTTAAAAGTTTTTTTATGCAATTGAATAAGATAAAATAAAAACTAGGTCTAAAGATGTAAAATTGAACAATAATCAACATAAATAGTAATCTATAGATCAAATATTAAAACTCTCACTACAAATTTGGAAAGAGAAAAAAAGCAACCTATCATTGGAATTTAGGCTTGAAAACACGAGGCTATGTCAATAGCAACCTAGTCCCAATGGTGTCTAACACAGATATAAAAAATGGACTCCAACTTGGGATGTCACTCTAATCATCTCCTAAAAGTTTCACGAAAAAAGTGTCGAACTATGTCAGTAATGAACTATGTCAATAATTGACACCATGAAGGATTTTTCACTTCTTTGAAATCATATTATGTTTGTTTCAATGTACCTTCAAAATAAGCATAGGATACATGCATAGATGTGACAGATTATAATTTTATAATTATTTTGCAAGTAAATAATTAATTATGATTTTTCATTGGGGCTTTTTAAAAATATCAAAAACCAATTGTTTGGCCACCCTAACTTGGCAAAAAAAAAAGGATTTTTTTTTCAACCTATAGTTTGCAAAACATAGACTCTGACACATCTTTCAGAATAAAAAAATGTAAAATTGTTAGAAAGTTATAAAAACTTACAAACTATGTTTCAATATATACTTTTCATTGTAGGTATAATAGTTAATGTTTTCTTGACTAACCAATGGTTTTTAAGCTATGTTTTGCTTCTTTTTAGGATGATATGCAGGTGGTACCATATGCAACATCATTGTAGAATCTGGGATGTTCATGCATTCAGATTTATCTCCCGTTGCATTCTTCTAAAGTTCTTTTCTCACCAAGCGTACATCTTCTGGCTTCGCTGACATTCCACTGGAACATATTCTCGCACCATGTATTGTACTGGGATGTACTTCTTCCACTTTGTATCAGGGTGTATTTTTGGATCATGTATTTATTTTGGGTTATGGTTGATACACATCTTATTGTATGAGTAGGTCTTAGGTTTGTCTCTAGAGCTATGACCTCGGGTTTTCTTCTCCCGGTTCTTTCCTAATGGTATGCTCCCCTAAACCGAATTTCAATGTATACTCCTTTTGTTAATTAATAAAATGAGTATACATTTTTACATGTGTGTGTGTGTGTGTGTGTGTGTGTGTGTGTGTGTCTTTTTCTTAAAAAAAAAGCCTACAAACTACATTCAGTTTTCTACAAAATTTATTGCTACGTATTTTTCAAATTATGTTAATAACCTATTCAAAGTTTTATGTGAATAACTCTATTTTTCTTTATTTTCATTGTTACTTAGAGGCCAAGTTTGGTATATTGTGCTCCTCCACTCATAAGTATGCTTGATTATAAATGCAATAGGTAACTATCAATGATATTTTGCACACTTATGTTTAAAGTTATAATTGACACATTAATTGAAAAACAACCATAACTTTCAAATTGTTTTACCTTTTTCACATAGAGGAGATCTATCACAAATTTATCAAACAATAATTTTAAAAGATTTCTAAAATTCGTGATAAAAAAAAGTCATAACTTGTTATTTACTTACCAAAAAAATTCAAGAACTTATGCTTCACAACTCAACATACATCATTTGCTTATATTTAAAGATTTAAAAATAAGTGC
Source organism: Thuja plicata (assembly GCA_018584345.1). NCBI lineage: Eukaryota > Viridiplantae > Streptophyta > Pinopsida > Cupressales > Cupressaceae > Thuja > Thuja plicata. The sequence continues at coordinate 1,367,296 of MU223396.1, forward strand.
ATACTTAGGTTGACCAAAATGACACAATCATTTTTTTCATTGAAATCTCTAATTCTTATCAAATATGTTTATTATTTTTATTTTTTTGAAGTTTATAAACTAAATTAAATTTTCTGCAATTTTTCATTTTTTGAATTGTGTATATTACTCATCCAAATTTTCATGTGAAATTGCTATAATTTATTTTTCAACACTTTTGTTGCCACTTAAAGATATTGTATGTTCCACAGTTATCACACAATTAAAAAAACAAAAACTCCGTGATTTGGACTAATCACAAGACAATAGATAAGATAAATCTAAATGATAGGTTTAAAATTTGAGTCACATAGAATATAAAATAAACTAAATTGAATACTAAATCAACAATTTTTATAATATTATAAATAAGATTAGGTACATACAATTAAAAAAAAAAGAACTCAATCATGATTAATTAATCTTAAGTAACAAAATTCTAAAATTAACATAAGTACAATATCGACACAAATGAACACATATACACTTTTATACTTAACCTCCAAAATTTCGAAATTGCAATATCAACACAAATTAAGACACACTTTTATCCCTTAAAATAACCAATTTCAATATTCAAAATTTATAACATTTTAAAAATTTGATTCAATGTTGCAAAATTTATAACATTTTCAAATTTTGATTCAATGTTAGCAAAATTTATAACATTTTCAAATTTTGATTCAATGTTTCAAAATTTATAACATTTTCAAATTTTGATCTGATCTCAGATTAGGTAAGAGAGCTAATAAATTATCAATATTTTTGAAAAAGCAAGATGCCCCACATAATTTTATGTTTATATAATCTGAAAAGTAGACGTTAGTATACTCTTTTCATAATCTATTAAATACAAAGGGGTTGCGCATTATGCTTCAAAAATTGGTATGCATGCATCCATTCAATTATTGCTTGCCTTAAGTCACGTGATAATCCATATGCAATATCTTAAAAATTTCAAAGTTTCATCATCTTTGCTTATAAAATTGTTATATGGAAGATCCCACTTTTGTAGGCATGTGATTGTCAAGTCTAACGTCTTTGAACAACTCTAAAATATGACACTTGCCCAATTCTTTCTACTTAATAAATGGAGAAGCTTACAAAATATGACCAAATTTTCAACATGACATCCTCATAAACTTTATCATATCTGCCATTAAATGTCTGATCACTTGTAGTTATGAGACTGAACATACTCATTTTTAGTTGACAATGACAACTCAATGGCAGGTTGTTGCAGAGAGATAGAAGATAATTCAATCAAACTATTACCAAGTGGCCTTATTAATGTTGCTATCTTAAAAAGGAGAAATCCCACATGTTATGTTCTTTGGACTTTAGGTGGGGTGGTTAAGTTAGGTCCATAAAAATAATATACTTTTAAGTTAGGTTTACAAAATAATATTGTTACCATGTGTTACAATTTAAGAAAGGGATATGACAACCTAATAAAAGTAATTTTGGTTTTAGTCTTCATTTGAGTTTCTATTATTGGTTATTGGTACATTTATTTCATAAAGAGGTCACATTCTTGTTAATTAAGTAAAGAGTTCTATTTAAATTTTTTTATCTTTTAATTGCAATTTTGAATATAATATAATAGAGTTGGGTTTTGTAATTTTATTTAAATTATCTTTGATTATATATGAATATAATCGATTGGAACTCTTGTTTCACGCTTAATTTATAAAAAAACATATGAATTCAATTATGTTTTAAAACTTCATTTAAATAAACATAGACATTTAATAGTAGTAAGAATATAATATAATTGTGAGCCAATACAAGTAATTTAGTTTTATTGTTCAAATTCATTTCTATTATTAGTTATTACTACACGCTTGTCATAAAGAAGTCACATTTCTTGTTAATCAAATAGAGAGTTTTATTCGAACTTTTCTATTTTTGAATTAGATTTTTTGATATAATATAATAGAATTTTATTTTGTAGTTTTTGTTTATTTTATTTAAATTATCTTTATCTATTGGAACTCTTGTTTTCACGCTTAATTTATAAAAAACATATGAATTCAATGATGTTTTAAAACTTCATTTAAATGAACATGGACATTTAATAGTAGTAAGAATATAATATAATTGTGACCCAATACAAGTAATTTTAGTTTTATTGTTCAAATTCATTTCTATTATTAGTTATGGCTACACGCATGTCATAAAAAAGTCGAGAGTTCTAATCGAACTTTTCTATTTTCTAATTAGATTTTTCAATATAATATGATAGAATTTGATTTTGTAGTTTTATTTATTTTATTTAAATTATCTTTGATTGCATATGAATTTAGTTGATTAGAACACCTGTTTTCACGCTTAATTTATAAAAAAACATATGAATTCAATGATGTTTTAAAACTTCATTTAAATGAACATAGACATTTAATAGTAGTAAGAATATAATATAATTGTGACCCAATAAAAGTAATTTTAGTTTTATTGTTCAAATTCATTTCTATTATTAGTTATTGCTACACGCATGTCATAAAGAAGTCACGTTTCTTGTTAATCAAATAGAAAGTTCTATTCAAACTTTTCTATTCTCTAATTAAATTTTTCAATATAATATAATAGAATTGAATTTTGTAGTTTTTATTTATTTTATTTAAATTACCTTTGATTGCATATGACTATAATCGATTAAGACTTTTACTTTCCCATTTTACTAATAAAAAACATATCAATATAATGATATTTTAAAATATACATAAACATTTAATAGTAGTAAGAATATAATATAATTATTTAAACTTATAGCTCATTAATAAAATAAGAGTACAATTATAATGAAATTGAAACAAATCTTTCAAGTTAAGCATAAGAATCAAAGTGTAATAATAGAGAAGATAGTGGAGGGGGAGGAAAACATATGAGGGCAAGCACTTAAAGAAAACTTGAAAGGGGGAAAGTTGTGATTGAGAAGAGGAGTGGACTTTGGGAGGAAAAAATGATTGTGAGAGGGCATGGGAATATCTCCACTATAATGAGTTAAGAGAGAACATGTGAACCACATGATGTGTCCATTAAGAGGAGACAAGTTGTGAATATAATTTTAATATGGAGAATGACGTGTGTAAGTGATAAGAACTTAGCTAAGGGAGTTGTGTTTAAAGCTTTATAATATGATGCACATTATCTTTGCTTCTGCCCGTACTTTTTTGTTTGCCTCTAGTGTAGGTGGATCACGTGGTTTTTTATTATGTTTTTCTTTATTTTTCCTCTCAGTAAGTCTATGTTGGACTTTTATAACTATGGAAACTGGTGGAATTGCAGGCATTGGTTTTGTTTTGTAGGGATTTGAATTGAGATATTTCTTAGAAAACAACGAATCTTTTTCTCTTTGAGGTCAATGTGTTTGGTATATGGAATGTTTGTCTTGTGTTTGGCAAGTGATGGGTTCCTGTGGTGGTGGACTTTATTAGGGTTAATAAAAGGCTAAAAAATAATCTCTTTGATGTTTTTTTTGGTGTTTAATTTGAACACAACTTGAAGATTATATGTTTATTTGGCTAAAGTTTAAAACTTTAAAGTTGTGTTTATCTTTATTGAGTTTATGTCATTGATAGGGTTTTTGGGACATTTTTAAAAAAAATTTACTATCAAATAAGTTATGTTTCATATCAAGGTTATTGAATATGTTTACAATATTATTGTTTTTCTATTGGAAATATTTCAAGCTTTCTTAAATTATTATAAGAATATTTTTTTGTAATAGTTAAAATTTTACAATTTTAAGTTCTTTATTGATGTTTGAATGTGGGTCATAAGGAGTTAAGTTATTGTACCACTCAAACTACCTATGACCTAAATTTTTTACTGTTCCACAATTTGTTGATGATTGGACACAAGGACACGAAGATGGGTTATGAGTGCGAGAAAACAAATGGGGGCCTAACACTAGTTTAGGGAATTTGTTGAGATTTTTAGTTGGAGAAAAGTCGGGGAATTGGGATTTTGTTTTACCTCAAGCAGAGTTTGCATATAACAATTCAGTAAATAGGAGCATAGGGAAGACACCATTTGAGATAGTTACTAGTTTTAATCCTAAGGGAGTGGTAGAATTGAAGGATGTCATCATGATGTTAAGAAGAGTGTTGAAGGCAAAGAATTTTATGAAGTTATGAAGTCATTGGATGAAGGAGTTCGACAACATTTGGAGAAAATGAACCAAGCCTATAAAAGGAAAGAAAATAAGATGCGAAGGCATAAGGAATTTCAAGTAGGAGATGAAGTAATCGTATACTTGCAGAAGGGTAGATTTCATGTTGGAACTTACAACGAGATAATGATGAAGAAATTTGGACCTTGTAAGATCTTGAGGATATTTGATCTAGGGAATGCATATGAAGTGGAGTTACTAGAAGACATGGATATATGACCTATATTTAATGTTGTAGATTTGTATGAGTATCATGAATCATAATTGAATAGAAGTGATGGATCAGATGTGGAACAACAATATCCTAAGAAGCAGTTGGATCAGATAGAGAATATTTTGGATAAAATATTTGGTAAAATCACAAGAGGTAAGCAATATATAGAGAATCTTGTCAAATGATAGGAAAACCCAATAGAAAATTCTTCATGGATTTCTGAGGCTAAGGTTGACCATTTTGTTTTTCCTTTGGCCCCAACAAAGTGAGAGGCTCACTTTTCAAATAACCTCGGGTGTTTGATGAAGGAGCATCTAAGGATCTTGGCAATCTTGCATCAACCAAAAATTCTTCTAGTAAAGTTATCAACAAAGGTAAGAGCATACTTTGAAACTTGTATGGAGGTATTCTCCATTGGTCCCAAAAGGTCATTGTGAATAAGAAGTAACTTGTGAGTCTCCCTCCATGAAGTACCATGAGGAAAGGGCTCCCTTTACATTTTGCAACTCATGCACCTTGTGCATGTAATTTTAGATGGAACAATATGAGGTAATCCTTCAACCATGTTATATTTTTGCATCAAATAAATACAATCAGAATTCAAATGGTTGAGCCTTTCGTGCCATACATTGAATCAATATTAACTTTCAAAGAGTACCTTGAAGAGGAAAACTCATAAAATTTACACAAGTTGGCATGATCCATCTTAGCATTAGCAACAACATGATTAGTGTTAGGGTTAATAATATAACACATGTCCTTATGAAATTCACCTTTGTAATCTTGACATAACTGAGAAAATAAAAGAAGATTGGATTTCAACTCAGGAACACAAAGAACATTGTGTAATTTTCCATTTGGAACATTAACATCACCAAATCCGTCATCTTTGCAACTATAATTATTAGCTAATTGAATAAGAATATGTTTAGTTTCAGGTTGTAAAGAATCAAAAACTTCTCTATGAGATGTGACATGGTGAGAAGCCCCACTATAAATAATCCATTCTAATGCATGAGAAGCTTTGTAACAAGTAGTAAAAGAACGACTAGATTGATTACCTTGAGATATGTAATTATTTTGATTATGGTTATTCATAGGCTTCTTATCATTGTTTCTTTTTAAAAGAAATAGTAGTTAGGTGACCATCTTTTCCACAATAAGTACAATGTGGTTTCTTATTAGGAATATTTTGTTGATCATTATAAGTATTATTATAATTAGTATTATTGTTATATGAGGGCCTATAATTAAATCTATTATTTGAATAACTATTATTATGATGATTATTATTGTTGTGATGATGATTATTGTTATTTAAATAACTATTATTATGATGATTATTATTGTTATTATGATAATTATGATTATTATTAGAATTATTATTATTATATGATCTATTATTTTTATTTTGATGCTTAGACACAAAAGCATGTTCATAAGATCTAAGAGTACCAAACTACAGTAACTTAGCTTCCTCTTGACGTAATAAATTTTGAAAAATAGCATAACTTAAGTGAGGAGCTAAACTAGGGATAGAAAGCTAAGAATGAATGTTAGTAATAAATTGTTGAAATTATTTAGCAAGATATTTCTTTAAAATGATAGTAATTAATCTAATATCAGTAAAAGAAACATTTAAACCACTTAATTCAGTTTTAATAGCATCAAATTTAAGTAAGAATTCATCCATGGATTTGAAATCTGTATACCTCAAGTCTTCCAAGTTGTCTTGGAGTTGAATCTTTCGTGATTCAGTGGAGCTGTCATAAGTTTGTTTTAAAATGTCCCATGCTTGATGGGCTTTGCTACAACGTTCAATTTAATACCCCTCTAAACCTAAAATAAGTTTTTTGCTTTTGTTAAATTCTCTTAAGTGTGGTAAGATCTTTTGATGCTTCTCTTAATGCATAGATATTTGTGATACTTGTCTGATGTACTCCAACAGTTCATTCTAATGGTTTCATAATGTAGTACAAGTTGACCCTAACCATAGACATACTATCTTAAGGGATCCTTTGGTGTGTGTTTATCTCCACTTAGGTGTTGAAGACCTATCTAGACCTATCTATATTTAGGATTTTATGTGATATGTGCTTGATGAATATATATAAATGATTTCTAGATCTTCTTCTGTTAAGGTTACTTGGAATAAATCATGTATTCTATATGGTGCTTCTAGATGTTGATCATTATGTTGACAACTAGGGTAAGTTAATTGTACATATTGGTTCTCTCTTTATGTGCTAATCTATTTATGGTGTATGCTTTGATATAATCAACCTAAAACTGATCATTGATAAGTATGGTGGATAGGCCTAGATGATGACATACCTCTCAAATACTTTGATGCAATTATTTATGACTATTGTTATCAGTACATATGGATTTAGGAAATGAATATCTTTTAGTAATATGATTTAATTATGAATACCAACCCAATTATTAGGATTCTAACCCTATTTATGATGATTCTACATGTGTTATATGTATATATATCTAATGTGTTTTCATGACTTGGGATGAAGTCATATTTACTCACATAGTTGAGGTCCATACGATGTATTGATCCTAATCATCTGTCTGCAATGCTTTATTATATATATATATATATATATA
>MU223396.1:1382132-1418965 GCA_018584345.1 Thuja plicata
TAATCAGTAGAAATCAAAGGAACATCATCAAAGTTTTCATCTTCATCTCTATCAAATGTATCAGTAACAACTAGTGGCACTAGATTCCATGCACCTACATATCCACAGTCTTGATTGATGCATTCCTTGAATAATTGTTAGCAATGCAGTGACAACAAAAGCACGAGTAGTCCCTAGTGTTCAACGTCTAATTGTGACAATTTGTACTCATAACTGAATGCAAAGATCGTGTCCTTTCTATCCACTTGCAACCATGCATATTTTTTCTATCCACACCTGAACAAATGCATATATTATATATATTACATGGTTCTATAAATATAATTTGAATAAAGAATGTACATAAAAAATTTAAACACTTGAATAATTTAAAAATGCGTGCATACCTTTTATCTCCCAAAATTTGCTATGTGGTACTGCTTGAGTCCATATTGATGATGTGTCATTATCATTTGGTGTGAAATGTGTCTTGCACCATTCAACAACATCATGTGCATTTTTTTTATATGAACTCCCTTATAATTCATTTGATACTTTCGTATAGCACATTTGATGCAAGCTCCAGTACCATCATCTTCACCTTTTCCATGTCCACTCTCAACTAAAATCCAGAAATGTGGTATGTTTTCATTAGGATGATATATACATAGTGCATAAAATGGTCTAGATGATTTGAATTGTGCAGCACATCCATCTGACCAAACATAATGTTTATCATTTTTTATACCTCTTTCTTTCAAATGTGTGAAAATCATCTTGAAGCAGTGTTCTACATAATGAATGTCATACTCTCTATCATCGCTTAAATAAAAATGATATTCCTTCTTGATGAACCATGCTTCAAATGTGCTCTGAGTACCATCCAAATCTAATTTTGCATGTTGATAACACACATGTACCATAATAGTAATTTTCTCTGAAAAATAGTATTCTGATTGAATTGCCTTTTGATGAACAAAGGAATAGTTTTCTGCAAAATCAACAACTGATACAGTAGTTCCAAGTGGGAAATTGTCTCTCAGTGTTTGGAATTGTTGTGCTTGCCACTTTGCAAAAAAAACATGATGAATGTAAGGCTGAATCAATTTTTTAAATCTGTCCATAAATACTCCAACATTTATCTCCTCTTCAACATATTCTAACCTTTTGGATTCTTTTCAAAATTTTGTTTCATTCTTTACATATTTGCAACTCTTGCAATTTACCATCTTTGTTACATCAATGTTTTCATTTTTCAAAGGAAAAAGAGTCAAATCAACACATGTTTGACATATTCCTTTTATGCAATTTATTTGTCTAGCTGCATCATCTCTTTTGTCACATAAAATGGATGAGATGAACTCACTTCTTCTATTAGGAGGAGCATTTTCAAAACCATAAGTGTCTTCTACAAACTTTCAAAAAACCTGATAGTGAAGATCAAATTCAATATGATAATGACAACAAGTTTCAAACACTTTGTTTATCCTTATATAATATGGCTTCAATATTCCAAACACTATTTGCCCAACCTTTATATTAGGATTTAACCTACAAAATGACACATACATTTCATGTTTTTTTGTGTCCAACCAATGTTTTGTATGATATTCATATTGATTAGTTGAAATTCTATGTCTGATAACATCTCTACTATTTGATGAAGGACGTGTATTATCATTCCAAAATAATGTTACCAAATTCTTGATTCCTCCATCAATCCTATCAGAACAAGGATCTCTACCCATGATTTCCCAACTTCCTTCCAAGGTGCTATCATCCAATAGCATTCTTCTATTAACATATCGTGATATTGTTTTCCTACTAAAACCAATCTGAGATGAAACTGAAGATATTTGTCTTTTTTGGAGCATTGTGTTACCTACAATGGATGTCAACATAAATTTTCTTGTAATGGTCTTATCTTTAGTTTGAGATCACTTCCCTACCTGGTTCAAACCTTTCCTAAGATTTTCAATCATATTAGTTTGCATGTCAACAACTATTCTCTTTTTTGATGTTGCATCTATACACAATAATTTTAATGCCCCTTTTAACCTTTTGTTTATAAGTACAACTGAAATCAATCAAGCTTGTTCAAGTGTTTCTAAATTATCAAATTTAGCCAATATTTCTCTTTCTATCATATTCATTGACCTCTTCTTAGCAAGACTTAAGGGTTGAACATTAGCAAGTGATCTCAAATTTTCCACATCCATTGTAAGTAAATGATCTAAGTTTCTATAATTAATATTTTTCTTTACAATTTGAGCTAAATTTATATGTTTATCCATATTAGTAGGAGCACGTGATCCTAAACCTTCTCCAACATCAATTGCCTGAGCTTCTATAGGGAGTGATCTCAACCCTTCTTCAATGTGTAATTCTTCAACTTGACTTGATCCTCCTACTTTAGCTTGTCCTTCACATTCTTTAGTTTTATGATAATATGCCAATACAGCTTCACGATTTCTTTGTTTGACACCAGGTGATCTTTTTCTAGCAGACTTACATTTTCTTCCCTTCTTGTTTCCCAATTCTTCTCTTCAAAAATGTCTTCCAAAAGATCAGCAATAAAAATTCTTTTCTTCAAAAAATACTTTGATATAATATTTCTCCTCGTCAAAATTATTCCTTCAAAATAAATAGAAATAATAATCCTTATTCCAAAAATGCATTTGTAAAAATTGAACAATAATAGAAAAATCTAATTACTTGTTGCAATTCAATAAAAAACTGAAAAAACAAAAAACTTTACTTTTACACCACTCTAAATTTTTCAAAAAACAAAATTCAACATGGTCGACCTAGTTTGTGCGAAGTACCCAAGATAAAATTCTGGCAGGATGATTTTCATCATACTTTTCATAAAGGGGGCTTCGCGTAAAGGGTCTTCACGCGAAGCCACTTAGACCCCTTCGTGCGAAGGGGGTCTTCACTCGAAGACCCCTAAAATGAAAATTTCTTGTCAGAAAAAGAAAGTCCTAAAAATTGGCCTTTCAAGGCCTGGGACAAGGACCAAATCAAATATTTTTTCTCAAATACATGATGCCAAATGATGTAATTCAGAACAAGCTTTCTAATGCATATAATTTTAATACATATTTAGTTCGTTATCACTTTCAAATATTACTTTAACTAAACATAAGTTGTTTGGTGATTCAACAACCTGTCTCTTCAAGGCTTCGGGAAAAATAGTAAATCACAAAAAAAAAATATGAAAAATATGTAGGAAAAGAGTATTTGTGTTACCTCTCTATTAAAAAAAATTATTTGAATTTCGATATATACATTTCAAGTTAGAGTGATCCGAGTGACCTTATGTCTAAATTATTGTTACTGTTACTTTAGAACTTAATAAACTATGAAATTTTGACCCAAAATGAATGAAACCAATTATATCATCTAGATATTGAAGTTACAAATATAATTTTAAAAGAATTACATCCTTATCATATTTTAAAAAGAAGTTATGCTAATCCAAGTGATAGTCACTTCTTAAAATCACAGTTTTTTCACACAAACCACTTTTCGAAGGAGAAGGAAAAATGAATTTTAAACTTTTTTTTTAAATATATTTAGAAACTAGAAAGAAAATGATAATATACCTTAGTTTACATTATCTTAAAATTCCTTATATTTTTGCGGCAATAGGTGTTTGAAAATGAAGTTTTTTCTTAAAATGTTGATCTCTATGTCAAAGTTGGCCAAAAAGTGGGACACACTATTGTGGGACCACCCCTCGGTTAAGAGAATTGTAGTTGGACTGTTAAATTCACCTTCCTTGAAAGGATTTTTACACTTTTCTCCACTTGTTAGAATGATAGAAAATTAAAAATTGACCTGGTAAATGCAATCTCCTATTGCGGATACAGATCTAATTCAGCTTACATAAAAAGATTATCACCTAATTGTGATTGATGAATACCTCTTATTATTGGTATGCTCTGTTCTTGGTTCTTGCTAACCAAATTCATCTTTTTTTGTCCCTATTTTTGAAACTCTCAATCTTATCCATATATGTGCTCATCTGATTCATTCATGTTCTCCTCTCTCTTCACATCATCGATTCATGCATAATTATGAATGATTGCATCATCTATTTATAGATGTATTGACTTCATCGAGTTATGATAAAAACAATTTTAACTCTAAGGTCAGGTTTACAACTTATACCTAGATCTCCTAGTCTATGTGTTTTAAATTAGTTAGACTTATTAAAGAACTCACATTCATGTATCTTGTCCCTAAAGAAATGAATTTAAAATAATTAAATATCCTATAAATAGAATACACTTTCTTTATTTGACATGGAAGTCAGAGCCACTTTTTGTAAGCTGCAACTAACTTTTGGTTCTATCTGTCGGTCATGCTTGACTATCCTTTGGTTTTGTTTTGTTAGTTGCACTGTATCTATCTTGTCGGTCTGCATTGTAACTTGTATGTCGGGTTCCTCTGTCGGGTTCCACTTTGTCTTTATGCTTTGTGATTTTGGTTTACACAGTGACTTGTGTCATCGGTTCTCTTTACACTTAGTCATCTTTGGTGATCGCATAGTATCTGATCTTCCATTTTCTCATGTCTTGTCTTTTGGTGTAAGCTTACTGAAAGTGTAGTTTGTATACTAATGGAAAATTAATGTCATCAATCTCCCCCTTTGACATTAGTATCAAAAACTGATATGTGAAAAATACTAACTAAATGTTAAGTATATACAACATATATAATCCTTAGTCAATTAATGACTCCCCCTATGTATATGCCAGTATATCTGTACATATGATGTCTTTCCTTCTACATATAATTTTCATCATTTTCACCTTTGTACTCATACTATCATTTTCCCATATACATATACAAATTTACCAATTTTCCCATCTAAATGAATGAATGTACATATCATCATTTTCTCTATTTGTATTTTGTACTCATCATTTTCCCCCTTTTTTGATATTAAGGGAAAAGGTCTTTTACCTTTAGAGCTTATCAAAAATATGGGAATGTGAAGACTTCATGTCTTCCATCATCTTCTCCCATTTCTCTTTGAGGTTCTCTAGAGCCATGTGCTCGAGTGTGATCTTTGAATGCATATCATAGATGTTGTCTGCCATAGACATCTCGGGAGTTGCAATTAGTTGCCTTGCTAAAATGATGTGTTGTTGGAGCAGTGTTAGGTTTGGCAGAAGTTGTGCTTGGAGCTCGATTACTTCTTCCCTAAAATGTGTTTCTATCTCCCATAGTTCTTGCCTTAACTGTTTAATCTCTACTATCTTCTCATAATGCATTTTGACTGCATTGTCTCCATTGGTGGTTAAGCTTTGTGCACTAGTTGCTAGATCGGTATCCAGCTTTGCAATGTTGTCACTATTCTCCTTAGTGAACTTTTCTATTGTGCTCAATGTTTGAATTAAGGCTATAGCTTTAGATATGATTGGATCTAATTCAAATATGAATTCTGATAGCTTTACCTTATTTACCGCCAATTCTTGGCTGATGTTCTCTATGAGCTTCTGTTGGTACTTCATCTCAGCTCTCTCCTCAATTGCCTTCTCAGCATCAATGTTTTGAGTTGTGATTGTATCGGTGAGGGTAGCTAATTTATCAAATATTGGTTTTCTTTGATCAATGTCAACATCGAGACTATTTGATGTAGTATGTCCCATGTTGTCTCCAATACCATGAAGTTCCTATTGTATTTCTTCAGCTTCTCTTGCAGTGCCTTCCTTTGGCATATCTCTCCATATTCCTATAATGCTTTAAAGTCAAGTGTAGAGGGGTCACACTTCGGTATTTCAATGATTTCATCCAATGTAACCTCTAATGTTCTCTTCTTTGTCTTCTTCTTCTTCTATGCCTCAGTAGAATGTAATACCATTGCCAATTTCTCGGCCTTTTCTATTATGCTCAATGAAGTGACTTTTTGTGCTTCTTTCTACTACTTGGCGTTGGTTTTTTCTCATTGGGTGTCTGAAAACGTCTCCACATTCACCTTTACATCATCGGTAGCACTCTTGTCAGTTTCCTCAGGAGTACCATCTTTTGGTTTGTCTCCTTCATTGGTGTCCTTTGCTTCATCGGTCTTGGTTTTTTCATTCTTGTCTTGAGTATTAGTATCCTTTTCTTTATCTCCTCCAGTAACCTTATTAGTGTCGATTACATCTTGAGTATCTCTAATGTCTTGCTGACCATCGGTTTTATCCTTGTTTGCTTCTTCTCCTGCATCCTTTGGAGTATCCTTCTTAGGTGACTTGCTTGCTTCTTGCATGATATTGATAGCTTGTATCAATAATGGAAGTTTGTCTGGAATGTTCCCCTGTGCACTATCAACTGTTGTGTCTTGCTCATCGGTTTTGTCCTTTTTAGTAGTGACATCTTCATCCTTATTTACTTCCTCTACTGGGTCATCGGTAATGTCTATAACATTAGTATCCACAATGTTGTCATTTGTGGTGTCTTCCCATGTTTCATCTACAACATTTGCAGTCTTGTTGCCTGTATTATCATCTTCTTCTTTATCTAACTCAATGGATGTGTCATCTTGAGTTGCCTTGTCAACCTCTTTTCATTGAAGGTCTTTGTCAAGGTTGTACTCCTCAATAGGTCTGTTCATGATCTTGCACCATTTCTTATGGTTGTCTTGTTCAAGCTCTATAAGCTTTCCTTCAAGGAGTTTGTACGCTCTCATCTTTAGTGAGAAATCCTTTTTGTACTTCTCCATCATCTCATCAATTTCACCCTTCTTTGATTCAGGTGGCATGAGAGAAACAAGTACTCTCTCTAATATTTTTCTCATTCTTTAATTCAAATGTCCAATGGGAGTATAATCTATCCAATAGTTCCCTTGGTACATAGCTTCCTTCAAATTGTATTGGTACATATTTGAAGTTGTACATTTTAGCTATCATGGCATCCTGAATTTTATTCTTATCTTCTTGATTTTGTTTCAGCCATTTTCTAATGTTTGGATCTATAATAGATCCAAAATTTGCAATATAAACACAAATGTCATCATTAGTTTCAGTTTATTTTACCTTGACACTTTCAGCTTCAATAGCTTCACCCTACTCAGTGTCCTCTATATCCCCTCGGGTTCTTATGAATTTCCTTCCTTTCTTGTTCTGCCCTCTTTTTGGTGTGGGAGATTTCCTCTTGTAAGTCTTGACCTTTCCTTTCTTTAGAGGTGAAGGAGGAAATTCTCTTGATATTTGGATTCTTGTCCTAGAATCAGATGTTGTCCTTGGTTTCTTAGATGGTGGAGGAGGTGGTGAATCTGACTCTATTTCCTCGGAGTCATCCTTTCCTTCATTTTTACCAATAGATAATTATTCTTCAATTTCCTCCACTTGTTCAATTTCTTCATCTTGCTCAATTTCCTCCTCAGTTGTTGATAGAATATTCTTGATATTCTTTACCATCTTGTCCTTTTTCTTCACTATCTTCTTAACAACTAGGCCTGATTTAATTCTTGTCTTGGCCTCTTCATATGTGCCAAACCTGGGTTGTTTCTTATCCAGTGGCTCATTGATCAAGGCATCAATTGCCTTAGTAGCAAGATCAATGTTGATCTCATACTCCAATGGTTCTAACCATACTATCCTTGGTACATATGGTTTGATATATGTATTTTCAATATCAACCATGAAGTATATCACATCCTTATATTGTTCAATGAGTTGCTCGAGGATTCTCATCATCTTTTGCATTCGGTCTTTGAATACATTGAAGTATTCATCCATGACTGTCTCAAAGTTATCACCAAGTGTAGCAATGTGCTCACTGATTTTCATGGTGACTAGTTTGGCGCCATACCATTTAACATCTCCAACCGACATGAATGTTTCTTGAAAATAAAAGAAGATACACATTATAAGTGAGCCAAACTTACAAGTATTTGACTTCGCATTCCTGATAGTCTTGAAGTTGTCCTTCAACTCATTCAGGAGTAATTCAAATAAGTCCAGTTGTGTACCTTTCTTCACAATTTTGAATGTATTGTCCACTGCACCTGATGCTATGTTGTTTAATCTACTTGCCTGGAAGAATTTATATCCCAAAGCACATGCACAGAACTTGATTTCATCATCAGTTATTGTTGTAAATTTCAATCCTCGGCCATCCCATTTGGTTCTTGTCATCTTTTCAATCTCAACCCTCGGTGGATGCTTGAGTGCCTTTACTTTATCAGTTATGGGGTAATCAGTAAGCGCATGTATGACATCTCAAGTTATTTCCTTCAGTTCATCCAACCATAACTTGTTGTTATGCATTCTACTCTATACTAACTGAATCCATTTAGTTTTGAAGACTTTCAGGAACATTAGGGCATTGGTGAGCCCTTTCACGTCAATGTGTTTGTGTTCTTCCTTGAGTGTTCCATCTTTATTGCACAGCTTCTTCTAGGATTCTTCAACCTCTAAACTTCATATTTATGCAATCTTGCAATGTATGAAAGATCATAAATCTTCTACCAATAAAACCCTAGCTGGAATGCGTGAAAATGCTCCAACATCGTCAGGTTGTGAGGAAACCTCAGGGTGGATCTTATAGTTGGGTTCCTCTCATGCCATTTTCTTGATGAGCTTGAACTCATCTTTCTTTGCAATCTTGGATTTTATGTTTCATGAAGTTGATGCTATTTTTAGAAATTTAGGGCTTCTACATATTGCCTAAAAAATAGAATTGTCAGTCTCGAAGAACTTACTATTTGTGCTTGCAAAGATTCCTGAACTACTTTGGAGTGTTGGTGGTAGAGTCGCGATCACTCTGTAGCTTGGTTTCTTTCTACTCTAGGTGTTGTGAACAAATGAGTTGTTTGGATGCCCTATTTATAGATGTTTTCCTAAAACACGTGCCATAAATGCTCACCAACTCCTCAGTGTATAAAGATGGAGTTTTTTAGTGAATACTTTACTTCCTTTGGTGACATTTACAACATTTCAGAGTAGCCTCTATTCACTTTTCTTTTACCTATAGGTTTCGGTACCACTGACAACTTGTTCATTTGCTTGTTTACCGATGAGGCTCAGTTTATACTTAGCAACTTTTTCTTTTAAGTGATGCTTCTCGGTAAATGTAGATAGACTTAGCTTTGAGTGTATACCGACGAGTTTTGGTATATATGCCCAAAAGCATAGTTATCACATATTTTAACAAGTAATACCATGATGCATAATTTGTATGCTAATTTGGCATTATATCAACATATATTATGGAACTGATGTAAAATAATAGCTTGGGTAAAGAAATTCCTTACTTGTTCTGCTTAGGTGGGGTTGGTGATGTCACCAGATCCATTGTATGGGGTGTCACCATTTACATTGCTTGGTCCAGCTTCATCATTGCTTGAAGCTTTTCTCCACATCTTGTCTCTAGCCCTCCACATATCTTCAATGGTGTTTCCATTGGGATATGTGCTTGTCTCTGTCATTCGATCTCTGTAGTCTTTCTTGAGATGACCAACTTTATGACAGTATAAGCATGCCATTCTAGGGTTATTCTAGCCTCTAGACTTTCTAGTCCATTGTCTCATACAATTTGCAGCAATGTGACCATATCTTCCACATGTTGTACAATTTTTCCAAGTATTGTAGTCCCATACATACTGATTACTGACTCTCTTCGGTTGATAGGGAGTTTCTTGACCTTTAGGCTTCCATGCTTGTCTTTTATTTTTCCAACATTCAAGAGTTGTGTGCCCATTCATTTTGCATGTAGGATAGTTATTTTCCATGTAGGTTTCCTTCTTTGGTTGTTTCATCTTAGACTTACATTCATATGCTTTATGTCCCTTTTTGTTACATTTATCTATGAATGAAGATGTAGATTTAGGAATACCTTTCATGTTTCCTTTGCATACATTTGATGTATGGCCTTGCTTTCCATAGTGATTTCATGTAAGCTTTCTTGGTCTTGGATTTTAATATATATTCTTTGGATTGGATTGATTTGATGATTCTCCATTTTTGGTAAAGCCTAGACCGTTAGTATTGTTGAATCTTCGTTGTCCTTCAAGAAAATCATCCATTCTTTTATTGCTTTCATCATCTTTCTTGATAATTTCATTATTCTGTTGCTGAATTCTTATTTCATGCTTTAAATTTTCATTCTCATCCCTCAGTTCACTGATAGATTCTATTCTTTCAATGAGTTTGACATTTAATCTGTTTGCCTCTTGACTCAGAAGAATAATCTGATTTGTAATCTCATGGTGATGCTCTGTAAGTCTTTGTATTTCAGACTCTTTTTCTTGTATCTTTTCAGTTGTCTTTCTTGTTCAACCTGTCTAGCACTATTCATGACATCAATCATCCTAACCATCTATGTCTCTTGACCAATTTGCAGAGATTTAACTTGTCCACCCATATGTAGATTGATTTTAGTTAGGCTTGTGATGCTTTCTTCTGATGAATCTGATGCTTTTCTTGTAGTTGATCCTGAAGACTCAAAGAAATTTGGTATCTCTTCCTCATGATAATTTGTCTCATTACAGTGATATGTCATATTATTTCTTTCATCCAGCAACTGTCTCATGCTTATTCTAGCTTCTTTATACTATTCAAAGAACATCTAAATTTCAAGTTTTTTTTTCTCAATATTTTTATCAATTTTGTACTTCTCCATTGTATGATCTTTTCTCTTCAGCCTTTAAGATTTCCAAGAAGAGACTTATCTCTGATATCAATTTTTGGGATTAATGGGAAGTGTGTACTAAGAGGGGAGGGGTGAAATAGTACCTCTAAAACTTTTGTATCCCTTTTATCAATTAACCTTTGTAATCAATTATATATCCATTCAATCTGATTTATACTATCTTGATGTAAGTTATATCAACTCATAACATTATCATACATGTGAAAATTCATAGAAACATTCATGAAAGTAAATTGACACATAAAACAAGATACGATATGGCAGAAAACTTTTGTGAGGAAGTAAAAACTGTGATGGGGATGGCACCCACAAAATCTTCACTATCTGTAGATTGGAAGGGGTCGGTTAAGGCTTACAATTTGATCACTTCTGATGATCTACCCTGTTAGGAGTATCGATGGAGACCTATTAAAGTCTACTCTATTAAGAGCTTTAGCAACACTATTGAGTGTGCACTCGGTTAAGAGATTTGTAGTTGGATTGTTAAATCCACCTTCCTTGAAAGGATTTTTACACTTTTCTCATCTTGTTAGAATGATAGAAAATTACAAATTGACCTGGTAAATGCAATCTCCTATTTCTCATATAGATCCAATTTAATTTACATAAAAATATTATCACCTAATTGTGATTGATGAATACCTGTGATTATCGGTATGCTCTGTTCTTGGTTCTTGCTAACCAATTTCATCTTTTGTTGTCCCTATTCTTGAAACTCTCAATCTGATCCATAGGTGTGCTCATCTAATTCATTCATGTTCTCCTCTCTCTTCACATCATCTATTCATGCATAATTATGATTGATTGCATCATCTATTTATAGATGTATTAACTTCATCAAGTTATGATAAAAACAATGTTAACTCTAAGATCAGGTTTACAACTTATACCTAGATCTCCTATTCTATGTGTTTTAAATTAGTTAGACTGTTTAAAGTACTTACATTCATGTATCTTGTACCTAAAGAAATGGATTTAAAACAATTAAATATCCTATAAATAGAATACACTTTCTTTATCTAATGTGGAAGGCAGATCCACTTTTTGCGGGCTGCAACTGACTTTCGGTTCTGTCTGTTGGTCATGCTTGACTGTCCTTTGGTTTTTTTTTTTTGGTTGCACTATATCTATCTTGTTGATCTGCATTGTAACTTTCATATCGGGTTCCACTTTATCTTTTTGCTTTGTGATTTCGGTTTACACACTGACTTCTGTCATCGGTTCTCTTTACACTTAGTCATCTTCAGTGATCCCAGAATATCTGATCTTCAGTTTGATCATGTCTTGTCTTTCATTGTAAGCTTACTGAAAGTCTAGTTTGTATACTAATGGAAAATTAATGTCATCACCTAAGGACACTAGGTGAGTGGCTCTTAGTGAGGGGTCAGAGCCCTAAGTGGCTAGTACCAGGATAACCTATTGATGAGTTATTTAATCAAGTGATAATCTAAATAAATGAACTAGGAATGGGGAAAATACACACTAATAAAGATTAATTTGTGCCTATGCCATGCTTCTAGTGCTATTACAGACTAGGGGTGGGAGTGGGAGAAGGTTCCTTTGTGATGGCACGATCGAACATTCTTGTCCTCATGAAAGGTGTTTGGTTCCACATGTGCCAACTTTGGGGTCGGGGCCTAGAGTGGCTAGTACCAGGAAAATCCAACGGGTGAGGCCTATGCGATGACACTCACCTAGATTTTAGCTAAGCATCCTTACCAATTTTGGTCATGTCTTTTTTCTTCATTGTGGTCTTCTTGTGCTTTCAGTTATGTTATGTTTTGGGAAGGGCCATCATCACCATAGGAGTATCCTAGTTGTTACCCTCTTGTGTAGACCTTGGTTTCTATCTCTTAGCATGGAGGAGTGGAATCTTTTTGGATCCACGTGGTTGGGTGGTTAATATTTATTATATCGAGGTACTATTTGTGGTCAGATGGATGTTCTCAGCTCCTGTTCCTTCTAGATTTTCAGTTTTGAAGACTTCTTATTGTATATGTAAAGATGTATTTATGCATGTGCATTCTTGCAATAGTAAGATCTTGTAAGGAAATAATTTGATCTGATGATATTATGTATATCAATGTAAATCAAATAAATTTTTAAGGGAATGGGTAGATCTAGGTAAAAGGAAAGGGAAAAAATTGTATGTTATCAATATGAAAAGATAATTGTTTAGGGTATTTATCCTTGTATCTTCTAATACTTTATGTTTCCCAAGAAATGAACTAGACTTAGTATGAAATTATTTATTTATTAATGAATGCATTGTCTCTTGATGTAAGGTTCATGGAAAAATTATTATGAAATGATGAATCAATGAAATAAGGTAGCTATAGAATTCAACATTGGAATATGTTTACTATGCACCTCAAATGTGTATGGAACATTAAAATACATAGGGTATTGCATATTTAATGAATGTTAGTCTCTCACCTAAACGCTTAAATGAAAAGTGATATAAAAGATCATGTATGAATGGATAGTATAAATAATTATATAAGTTTAAGTAAAGGATAACTCACATAGATTCATGTTAAAATATTAGGAATGATGGTAAGATTATCCCTCGAACTTAATGTTAGAAGTAAAGGAATGATTTAGTAATCTTAAACTAATCAATAATTTCCTTAATGGGTAACTCATAATATATAAATGAATAGATTAGATTATGTTACTTGAGTAGCACAGTTAGGGAACTTGTGATGACTTAGATTAGATTGTAATATTTTATTGAAAAAAAAAATCACATTTCTTAGTAGTTAGTTGGCTTGTTCTCCTAGGTTCCCTGGCAGGGGATGACATCTTGGTATCAGAGCCCTAGGTTTCCACATTAGGAACTCTGGGACTCATAACTCACCTATTCATAACATTGAGTATTTTATCATTGTCTCATTTTTATTTCATCTTTATGCTAGCAAAACATGAATCCTAGGAAATGAAGGCTAAGTTTCTTGTATTTATGTTACTTTGTCTTACAAGGGTATACCTGTTCCTCTATGATTGAGTTATCTTATATGAATTACTTATGTTTTTTCATTTTGAGATCAATGATGTGCTAAATGGATTTTTTTTATAAAAATAATAGAATGTTAAGGAATTCCTAAGACTTGTGTGTGTCATCTTCTTGTTGTTAAAAGGCACTAGTATCCTAGAACAGTCAAAAATAAAAGGATACTGGATGTTTTGCATCTTAATTGTGCTAGTAGGAAATATTATCTCCTGAACCTGCCTATAATATATTTTATTAGAAATGTTAGGCACTCTATCTTCTTATAAATGCATATTTGACTTCCCAGTAGTATATTTGACCCACATTTCTGACCAACATTTCTAACCAAGCATCAAAATGGTTTTGCTTGGTCAGTTTATAGAAGGAAAAATTTGATTTTTTTTTAATCCATTCCAATGTTGGTCTGAATTATGACAAACATGACATGTCATCGTAATTACGATCAACAAGGGCATATAAATTTTTTTTAAAAAAGATGGTTTCATTTTGTTATTCCACAAAAAATAGCTGAAGGAGGAAAGAAGGGCACACAAAAACATCTCTAAAAACCACCTCTAAGTGTTCAATTTTGGACGTTTATTTGCATTTGATTTGAAGTTCATTTCAATTTTAACCTATTTTTCAATTTATATGGATAGTTGAGAAATCATTACTCACTTTCCCTTGTCTACTCCACAAATATGCTCAAGATCTTCCTATGGATGGCACCCATGGTTGGGTAATAGTCTCAAAATTTGGATGGGGTTTCCTGTCGATTAACTAGTTGAATTCCTATTAACTAATTGAATTCTCATTTCCCATAAAATAGTAGAGGGACTTTAGAATGTTAGGTAGCTCCTTCCTAGTTCTCGCCCAATCAATTGAGGGTGAATGTCGGATGGACGTTATAGAAGTATCCTAATTTCTCAGCAAAGAGGGATTTCTTTTATTCGAGAAAAGGCTTCTGTAATCACCTAAAAATAGTCATCTAAACCCTAGACCCCCAATCTCAACATTTAATCAAGAAACCCTAATCTTGATTATTCTAAGTCCTAAATCAAACAGGCAATTTATTGAATTCAAACTAATCTGACCTAAACCCTAGGTCTTAATCGATCATCTTATTTGATTAATTAATTAATTCCTAAAATCATAATACATTGGCAAATAGACCTTATGTTAATTATTTAATTCATATTTTAATTTATTAAATAAATAAAAATTACTAAATTGTCAATTAAATAAAAAAGGAATAAAATTAATTATAAAAACATAAATGTGCATTCAAAATCAATTAATTTATTAAAAATGCATATGACATCATCAAATTCAGTTGACTGATTATCAAAATGGAAACAATCTAGTTCCACTCAGTTAATTGATTCTCCATTGTTTATCATTTTGGAAACATTTTAGTTAACTATAAACTGGTTTTGAAAGTTTCCAAAATAACTGATCAGTCAGTTCAGTCAACTGACTCTCTTGACCAATAGAATCACTTGCACATGGATTGTGCTTCTTCAATTGAATCTGAGCCACTCTTTTTGTTTGATCTCGACCGTCGATTCGAGAGAGATTTCTATAAAAGAGAAACTCTTTTCCTTCACAAAGGATCCCTAATTTTCTTCTAACGTTACTATACTGCATTTTCTTCTCTTTTCTTAGCATTTATCATTTATCATTTTTGTTTAATTTCAAGCATGCAAATCTAATCATTAGAGCACATTCAATTTGGGTTTTTAAAAAGAATTTTTTCACTTTTCAATAAGGTGCTTCTAAAATCAATCTTAAGTAGCTTGGATGAATAACAAACGACATATGCATATCATCTTAGATCATTTACCATAGTTTAAAATCCTTCATTTAGGTCTTCAGTGTAGTCACCGAGCTTGCAATAATCTGAGAGCAAGCTCATACTCTAACCTTCTAGAAGGCAACAGGTCGACTCTTTCAGACATGCAGGATGAATTAGTCAATATTCATTTCTATGTGAAACTGAAGTACAATAACCATGTTTAAGTGTATGGCTAAATTAGAGGCCCACATTTAGCTATCACATTTCTGGCGCCCACTGTGGGGTTTGAACCCATGACCACAAGGTTAATATTTGTGAGTTTTGTGATAAATTTCTGGGTTGTTTTTCCAAAAATCTAACTGATGTTTTTATTTGTACATGCACTTATGACATGATACAGATCTGAAACTTATATTTCTAGAAAGTTATTTGGGTTATCTTTCAGATTTCATTGGTTTGAATTAATTTCATTTGGATTTAAAAAAGTTATGGTCATTTTAGTTCAGACTAGTCAAACCTAATTTTCCAGAAATCTGACTGATGTTTTTATTGGTATGTGCACATATGAAATGATACAGATCCTAAATTTATATTTCTGGAAATTTATTTCAGTTATCTTCAAATACCATTGGTTTGAATTAATTTCATTTGGATTTGCAAAAGTTATGGTCATTTTAGTGTAGAGTAGTCAAACCTGATTTTCCAGAAATTTGACTGATAATTTTATTGGTACATGCACATATGAAATGATACAGATCCTAAATTTATATTTTTGGAAATTTATTTGAGTTATGTTTCAGATTCCATTGGTTTGTATTAATTTTTTTTGGATTTTCAAAAGTTATGGTCATTTTAGTGCAGACTAGTCAAACCTGATTTTCCAGAAATCTGACTGATGTTTTTATTGGTACGTGCACATATGAAATGATACAGATCCAAAAATTATATTTCTAGAAAGGTATTTGAGTTAGATTTCAATTCTCCATTGGTTTAAATTAATTTCATTTGGATTTGCAAAATTTATGATTGATTTAGTGAAGACTGGTCAGAACCTGATTTTTATGACAAAAGGTTTTTTGATTATCAAATGATATATTATCTTTGACTAACCTAATTTTCTAACACGTGGGATTGACAAGCTGTGTGTTTTTGTTTTTTTATAGATTTTTATAATAGTGGGTTGCATGTGCAGGAATAGGTAAGGTTTTTATAACAGTGGTTTGCAGGACGCTGAAAAAGAAGACAAAAACTCAAACTACTCACGAATTGGTTTTGCAGGTTGCCTTTGATCGATAGAATGCAAAACAGTGTGCTTGCATCTTATTTTTGATTTGTTAAAATAGGAACCTACATACAGGACTTATTAAAATAAACATTTTTTTATTTTTTTAGGAATGACAATAATGTCAGGAAACTATGCTCTCACCCTTTTGGGATGATCAAAAATCCAGAAATATTATTGTCATTTTCTCATTCTGCTTGAAGTGTCTTTTAGTTTTGTAAATCCTAAGAATTGTATGGACGTATCCTCTCCCCTCACCTTCATGGATCTTGGGTGAAAGAGAATCCATACAAATCCTTTAGCGTGGCTACCTCTCAAGTGTTTTAACAGAGCCGGTGAGAGTGGATTGCCCAACTACTAATAGGCTAAAGCTAAGCCCTTCCGAACCGGTATACAAAAAATTTCATTGTGATTAGTCTCATAGTGGACAGGTGTGAATTCATTATGGCAACCAAAATCTCCTCTAGTACCCTAGTGGTGCATTAAAGTCCCTACATTGTTAAGGTGAAAACCTTTCTTTGAAAGGATTGGGAGAGCCCCTTTAATTGGGAAAATGACTTGATCACAACCACCTGAACGGATGTCCTTACTACAAAATGTTGTTCTAGTTTCCAAAAAACCCTCTATCTGTTGGCGCAAAAGGTCAGAGACTGACTAAGATGCCCCACACTTTTATGGCTCTTAGTAGAGACAACAACCCTTTGGGAAGAAATTCCTTTGGGGTTCAAAGCTAGGTGTGCCTGAGAAGTGAGTGCACATGTAAGGAGGAGCCTGTGCCTCAAAGCTTCTAAGTTGTCTGCTATGAGTAAGCGTAGCTGAACTTTGATTCAAGTGGAGATTCGAAAGATACTGCCTTGGCTATCCTAGGATTGTGATGTGTCTATTCTGGTACTACAAACATTCTGCTTGATGTGTCTTGCATGGGTGAAGCAAAAAAGCATACAAACATTCAAAACAAACATCAAAACACTCAAGCAGTTCAAAATCTACACTTCTAGGTATTAACTATCAAAATCTTGTCCAAGTTTTTGCATCTGCTATCGAAACTCTACAATCTATCAACTTGCTACCCATATTGCTATTTTGTTGTGAAGGTTCTATCCGAATTTTCACAAATCTAGGTTCTCATCAACATCATCACTGCTAGTCTATCTTTGACTGTAGTCTATTGATAGTCTGACTCATTGTTGTTATGAAATCTAATTTCATTGTGCTAGTCCAAGTGACTTTCTATCTTATCATCTTTTCCTGTGTTGTCCTTATCCTGAGTTGTGAGAGTAGGTTCATTAACCTTGACTCAAGATCAAAGTCATTTCTTCTCTCTCTTAGTTGGACTTTATCTCCTTTGTCCTTTGGTCTTGGACTTAATCAACACTTTAGATATCACTTCAGCACCTAAAAGTCAATCAATCGATTCATTATACCTCCTCTTCCATCTTCTATGCAAGTGCATCAAGACAATCTTACAATGTCTAAAAGAAAATGGGCTAAACCTTATGGTCCTAACAACACACAAGAAGAGATTATTATGGAAGCTTTATCAAAACAACTTCAAACTATGCAATCTCAAATCCAAGAATTAAAGGGGGAAAAGTCTACACAATCCAACAAATCATCATCAAGATCAATCTATCATTTTCTATTTGATCATTATCAAGCGAGTGGCTCCAAAGCCCTAAAATTTATTGAAAATAGCACGAAGTCTTCCTCCAAAGGGATTAGTAACATCATGAAAGAAAAACCTTGGGTTAAATGCATGAGAGACTTCACTCCTTTGGGGAAATCTTATGAATCTACATTAGAAGAACTTCTTGATAATGATCTCATCACATTACCTCAAGCCACATCACGTGGATGAAGATTCTTGAGTAACTATTGTGCATATCATCAACATAATGAGCATAAAACTTCATCTTGGATGGAGTTGAAACATAAAATCCAAGATCTCATAGATGATGGCATAATCAAAGTGGAAAATCCTAATGATTCATCTAATCTCAAGCATGATCGATATCTGGAATCCATATCTAGCAATGGTTCCCATATCACATCTACTTCCTCCACCATTTCTCCATCTCCTAAAGCTTCATCATATGTATCAATCATTGAGCCTAATGATGACTATGTCTACCCTCAAGGACTACCTCTAAAAGAGATCCAAGCTAATCTGCATATGGCTGCAAGTCTTTCTCAGGCTTCAAAGATAATAGCCCTAGAGCTTCCATGTGCTTCAATGCTTATCATGCCTATTCCAAATGACTATCCATCAGCATGTTAAGAATCCTCTATGCAGATAAAAACTCCTACCTCATCCTTCAAAGTGCTTCCATGTCAAGAGGACAATCCACAATGTGAAGAAATGAATATCGGTAATGATCAAGATCATGACACCATCCATCCTTATTCAATGGTTGACTAGAGTCACATATCCCTAGATTCTAAGGATGATCCTCTCGTATCCTTTCATTCCTTCCAAGAAGATATCCCTCCAACTCAAGAACTACATAGCCATCCATCTGCCAAACAAGATCAAGATATCCTTTTTGGCATCTCTAATGGGCCTATTGAAAATCAAGAGAAAGGTACCCTTTATACACTAGTTAATGATCCTTGTTAAGATCAGAGCATCCCATCATCTCCTTGTCATGCTCCTCCAAATCCACCTCACGGAACCATCATTCCTCTAAATCCTTTGCAGAATAATAAATCCCTTCAAGTTTCAGTTGCTCCTATCAAAACTACTCATGAGCCTACGGGTATAAAGATAACTTCTAATGATAAGAGCCTTGGTCATGCAGCTCACTCTAAAGATGTTGATATACCTTCCATACCTTATATCCCTCCATTCAAATGTAAGCATCATCCTTCACTATACTCCAAATCCATCCTTGGTCCTTATATCCCAAAGCTAAAACAATCAAACCTTCCATCTATATTGGGTCCTTATATCCCTCCATCCACTTACCCTATCCCCTATCAAGATCAACAAAGACATGCATCCTTGAACTCTCCTTATCAACCCATCCATATGAACTAGTCATATCAGTCCTATTCATCCATAATTCCCAAGTCTTTTGGAAGCAATTTGGATGTGCAACGAAGAAATCAGAAATCCAAGAATCCACTTATATATTTAGATCACTATGTCCCATCTAATCGACATGTGACTACAAAGAAAAAGGAAATATTCAAGAGACCTCAAAGGTCCACTGAGAAAAGAACAATATCAAAGCAAATATGGGTTCCTAAATCCATCATGGAAGAATTGCATTCTCAATATAAGCAAAGAATAATATCAAAGAAAATATGGGTTCCTAAATCCATCATGGAATAATTGCATTCTAAATCATCCAAAAACAAAGGAAAATCAAAAGCTATGTGGATTCCCAAGTCTCTTCCAAAGGACTTGGATAAAAAAAGAAAATCAAACATTATGTGGATTCCCAAGTCTCTCTTAAAAGGCTTGAATAAAAAGGAAAAGTCAAAGTTGGCATCCAAGCTTCCAAAGGCTTCCACTTCATCTCCATCTAAACATCTCCCATCTTCTTCATCCATCTTGGGTCCTCACATACTAAGATCCATTTAAACTCATCCATCAAGGTCTCAAGATATTCCATTCACTTTTCCTCCATTTTTCCACTACCCTTCAAGGGGTGTGTCAATGTTGATCTTATCACCATACCCCATCTCATATCCTTCCACTCCTCTTATCCAATCCATCACATAACTCCTTGGCTACGATCTTCCTTATCCCCCATATAATTCTTCTCTACCATCACCCTATCAACATCTTTGAGCATACTTTTAGTGGCCATGGCCCATCATAGAATATCTTTCAAAGGAGCACTATCTAAAGAGAAAGAAGCTTAAGTTCCTCCATAAAATTAAAAAATACAAAAAAAAAATGCCTTGGTGAAAACCTAGTAAACAGGCACCTTGGTGCAAAAGTAAAGATAAATCAATCCATCCTATGGTGAAAACTGCTTCTTGTGGTGCCTTGGATAAGTACCATGATGAAAACCTGGCAAACAGGCGTCATGCATAATTCTGCCTACTTGCACTTTTCACTTGGGGGCAAGTTCCTTCCATGTCATCGTATCTATCATGTCTTACATCCAGCTAGCCCGTGAGAATCCATGTTCATTCTAATAATCTTGACGAGATTAAGCCTATCCATGAACACACCATGCCTCTTGCTATGCATTATCCTTTCCATCAGGGTATTCACTTTCTCTCATCCATGGCACCCTATCATGATCTTGCTTATCCTAAGCCCATCTCTAAGCATTTGACCCTTTATCTTGATCATGTTATCCCATCACTATCCTATCTAATTGACCCTTGGTCTTGATAAAAAATGAAGAATGATAAAATGAAAAATTATTTCTCAAAAGTCTCTTGACATGTCCATTCTTTTGGACTCCATGTTTTTCATGACATCAGGTCATTGTCCTATATGCTATCCAACGCTCCATGAGCCTACATTGTGATATTATTTTTTTTCCCTAGCTTGGGTAATCTTGAGGAGACTGTCTTTGAGGGTTGCATTCACCCTCTTCATCCATCCACTTTCTAATCCATCTGTATTGACCTCTACCTTGCTAGACATTGGGGGTAAACCAATGCGATCTTGCTTGAGACCGGTTAATCTCTAAAAAAATCTAAACAAGTGAAAAATGATCCTGAAAAAAACCTAAAAATTGGAAAATATCCTGAAAAAATGATCATCTTGGTGAGAACCTATCAATAGGCACCTTGATGCATCAATAAAAAAAATCAAAAAAATGGAAAAAGAATAAAGAAAAAGTGCCTTGGTGAAAACCTGGTAAACAGGCACCATGGTAGCAAAAATAGAATCTCTGCCAAGAAGGTGAAAACTTGATAAATAGGTGCCTCTTGTACTTAGTGCTCCATCTATCAATGCTTAGTCTTGGTAATCCTTTACTTCAGTTTGTACATATCTTTCAGTCACTTTTGTGACACTCTAGTTCTTCTAAGAACCCTCCTGGCTTGAAACCAATCCAGAGTCATAACCTGGAGGCAATCAAATTGGATTTGTCCTTGCAGTATGAGTCAAGTTAGTTATCACCATCTGCTACTAGGGGCATGGGTCCCCAATTTGATCACATCTTTGGTTTACACCAGAGTTAGTAATCTTGTCATTTCTAAAGGACAACTCGCTACTAACATAAACAAGTGTTTCTCAACACCATAATCAATAGTGTTTCTTAACACTATCTTTGGACGCATCTGTTTTTCTTAACACACATTGGATATCACAAACATGAATAACAGATTAATAGCAATCAAACACAAAGCACTCACAACCACAACGGTGTTTCTCAACATCTCATACATATACACCTCTGAAAACTTTGAAACTGGTTGAAGTATGTTGAACTTCTATTCACATGTTGTCTATTGTCATTGATTTCACTAATATTTTGTTTGTCTACTGCTTGTTGGTGTGGTTCCGATGATCTGACAATGTCAAATAATCAGGGTGTATGTGATAAAAGCTCCTGCATTAAGGAAAAAAAGCCTCACATCCCTTGATCCTCTTTATTTGTATGCCAAGGTGAGGTCGTAACTATCTCCTTGATTGTTATTACTCTACTTGTTTACGTAAGATCACACTCATGGTTATCTTGGCTTTGAATGCCTCAATACTAGTGTACTCTTACAACATCAACTAGAAATAATGTTCAGGTCATCTCAGCTTTTGTGCCTCGCTGCTTACGTTGGTTTCCCATATTTTATCCAATGAAAGTCATATTCATATTCCTATGGTCGTAGTGGCACCAATAAGGATTGTATCAACTCTGATGTTCCAAAAATGCTCAATGATGAAAATTTTCAATAGCTAAAGCTCAGTGACTACACCTTAGGTTGCACTCATGTTAGTCTTGCATCTGCATCTTCATCTGCATAGTGATGAAATCAGCATAATAACTTTATATCTATGCAATGTGAAGGATCTAAGATTCTAATCGATCAATCTTCTCATTGTCAAGTGGTCATGACACCCCTAGCTAAATCAACTGTCCTGATTCTATTTTCAGAAGTGAAATCAAAATCTGAATTTGACCACTCGCACAACCAATAGAAATCTCTCTTTCTTTTCTTCTCATCAATCTTTGTATCTTACTTTTGGTCAATCTCAGCAAACAGGACCTCTCATCAAGTATAGATTTTGGCCTAACCACAT
Source organism: Thuja plicata (assembly GCA_018584345.1). Classification (NCBI taxonomy): domain Eukaryota; kingdom Viridiplantae; phylum Streptophyta; class Pinopsida; order Cupressales; family Cupressaceae; genus Thuja; species Thuja plicata. Next base: position 1,405,039 of record MU223396.1, read on the forward strand.
GGGACCTCTTTCTAATCAGATCAGTTTCTTCCTAAATTGTCTAATCAATCAAATTTATTCTCATCGCTGGGGCACCTAGCCATATTTCAATTTCACTCCCGAGGGGGTAGGATTAGGACATCAACATTCTAGTGATCACATCCTCAATCAAAACCCCATCGCTTGGGGCATCTCAGCTTCATTGAATCAAATCAAGTTGAGATCATCTTAAATCAAAGGCAACCTAATAATGGTCTTATACAGTGATGGATATACTCAAAATAAACAAGATCAGTGTTATACGGGTTATTCATTATTGAAACCAGATACATTGATAAAATTGGCTTCATCACTTCAAATCAAGCCAATTTTCTTGCTAATCAAATCTCTTAACGGTAATCAGTTTCATCACTTCAAATCAAACTAGTTATTCATTCAAACCAACCAAAAAGGTTTAAGATTTCTTGATAGATTTTTAGTTTCATCACTTCAAATCAAACTGGTTATTCTTTCAAACCAATCAAAAAGGTTTAAGAGTTCCTGATAGATGTTCAGTTTCATTGCTTCAAATCAAACTGAGCATTCTGTTTATATATTTTGATCGATCTTCATCCAATCAAGCTCAAAGTCAGTCTTCTTCAAAAGAATAGTTTCATCACTTCAAATCAAACTATTCTGGGTCTTCTCACTAACAAGTCTTTGAATCAAATAACTAGGGTGTATGTGATAAGAGCTCCTGCATTAAGGAAAAAAAGCCTCACATCCCTCGATCCTCTTTATTTGTATGCCAAGGTGAGGTCAGAACTATCTCCTTGATTGTTATTACTCTGCTTGTTTACGTAAGATCACAATCATGGTTATCTTGGCTTTGAATGCCTCAATACTAGTGTACTCTTGTAATATCAACTAGAAACAATGTTCAGGTCATCTCAGCTTTTGTGCCTCGATGCTTATGTGAGTTTCCCATATTTTATCCGATGAAAGTAATATTCATATTCTTATGGTCATAGTGGCACCAGTAAGGATTGTATCGACTCTGATGTTCCAAAAACACTTAATGATGAAAATTTTCAACTGCTAAAGCTCAATGACTACACCTTAGGTTGCACTCATGTTAGTTTTGCATCTGTATCTACATCTGCATAGTGATGAAATCAACATAATAACTTTATATCTATCCAATGTGAAGGATCTGAGATTCTAATCGATCAATCTTCTCATCGTCAAGTGGCCATGACACCCCTTGCTAAATCAACTATCATGATTCTCTTTTCAGGAGCGAAATCAGAATCTGAATTTGACCACTCGCACAACCAATAGAAATCTCTCTTTCTTTTCTTCTCATCAATCTATGTATCTTACTTTTGGTCAATCTCGGTCAATAGGACCTCTCATCAAGTATAGATTTTGTCCTAACCATGTGGGACCTCTTTCTAATTAGATCAGTTTCTTCCTAAATTGTCTAATCAATAGAATTGCTTCTCATCACTGGGGCACCTAGCCATATTTTAATTTCTCTCCTGAGGGGTCAGGATCAGGACATCAACATTCTAGTGATCACATCCTCAATCAAAACCCCATCGCTTGGGGCATCTCAGCTTCATCGCATCAAATCAAGTTGAGATCATCTTAAATCAAAGACAACCTAGTCAATGGTCTTATATAATGATGGATATACTCAAAGCCAGACAAGATCGGTCTTATATGAGTTATTCATTATTGAAACCAGATACATTGATAAAATTGGCTTCATCGGTTCAAATCAAGCCAATTTTCTTGCTAATCAAATCTCTTAACGGTAATCAGTTTCATCACTTCAAATCAAATTGGTTATTCATTCAAACCAATCAAAAAGGTTTAAGAGTTCCTGATAGATGTTCAGTTTCATCACTTCAAATCAAACTAGTTATTCATTCAAACCAATCAAAAAGGTTTAAAAGTTCTTGATAGATGTTTAGTTTCATCACTTCAAATCAAACTGGGCATTCTATTTATATCTTTTGATCGATTTTAATCTAATCAAGCTCAAAGTCAGTCTTCTTCTTCAAAAGAATAGTTTCATCACTTCAAATCAAACTATTCTAGGTCTTCTCGCTAACAAGTCTTTGAATCAATGTGATGATCGCACATCAATTCAAAGAGGGGAAAATGTAATCACCTAAAAATGGTCATCTAAACCCTAGACCCCCAATCTCAACATTTAATCAAGAAACCCTAATCTTGATTATTCTAAGTCCTAAATCAAACAGGAAATTTATCAAATTTGCACTGATCTAACCTAAACCCTAGGTCCTAATTGATCATCTTATTTGATTAATTGATTAATTCCTAAAATCATAATACATTGGCAAATAGACCTTGTGTTAATTATTTAATTCATATTTTGATATATTCATTAAATAAAAATTACTAAATTGTCAATTAAATCAAAAAGGAATTAAATTAATTATAAAAACATAAATGTGCATTCAAAATCAATTAATTTATTAAAAATGCATATGACATCATCAAATTCAGTTGACTGATTATCAAAATGGAAACAATCTAGTTCCACTTAGTTAATTGATTCTCCACTATTTATCATTTTGGAAACATTTCAGTTAACTATAAACTAGTTTTGGAAGTTTCCAAAATAACTGATCAGTCAGTTTAGTCAACTGACTCTCTCGACCAATCGAATCACTTGCACATGGAGTGTGCTTCTTTAATCGAATCTGAGCCACTCTTTTTGTTCAATCTCGATCGTCAATTCAAGAGAGATTTCTATAAAAGAGAAACTATTTTCCTTCACAAAGGATCCCTAACTTTCTTCTAACGTTACTATACTACATTTTCTTCTCTTTTCTTAGCATTTATCATTTATCATTTTTGTTTAATTTCAAGCATGCAAATCTAATCATTAGAGCACATTCAATTTGGGTTTTTAAAAAGAATCTTTCACTTTTCAATTTGGTGCTTCTAAAATCAATCTTAAGTAGCTTGGATGAACAAAAAACTGCATATGCATATCATCTTAGATCATTTATCATAGTTTAAAATCCTTCATTTAGGTCTTTGGTGTAGTCACTGAGCTTGCAATAATCTGAGAGAAAGCTCATACTCCAACCTTCTAGAAGGCAACAGGTCGACTCTTTCAGACATGCAGGATGAATTAATCAATATTCATTTCTGTGTGAAACTAAAGAACAATGACCATGTTGAAATGTATGGCTAAATTAGAGGCCCACATTTAGCTATCACAGCTTCTATTGACCTGCTATTCCTTCCACCATCAACACTGCAAGTTTTCATACCCTTGGGGGACAGATCTCCAAAATACGAATTAAAAAATGAAAGAAAGTGTTGATTTTAGGGTTGCAAAAAACATAGATCAGAAGTTGTAGGTTACAATGCCTAAGCTATAAGGGAGTCCTCATGACCATCATGACAATTACAGGATGGAAGAAAATAGAAATGATATAGAGGGTGGCATATGGAATCTAGCCTATCATTTCATTTTCTTCTATTTTTACTTTTTCTTTGCATTCCTCATTTCAGAGATCTATGCCTATAGTTTGATTATTATCCTTTCAATTTTGTTGATTATGTTTTTGTAAGCTTCACTTTAGCTATGGCATTATCCAAATCACCAAGAGTAGTATGGATTTATCCTTCCAAGTCTATCTCTCAATCAACGGGATCGATATCCCAACCTACCAATTCCAAACATATATACCTCAATTGGAAAATTAGGTTGCAGATTAATAAATTTTTAATATATAAATCTACTATAAAAATAATTGGGATTGATTTATTATTGCAAGAAACTTCTCTTTAGGCCAAATACATTTATTATTAAATAAATTATAATATATGTATTCTTTACAAGAGTTATATAGTTGATAGCGCTCGTATAATGATGATAGTACGACATGCAAACATTTGGACGATGTCGTGGTGAGCTGAAGTAATGCAAGACACTTGTTTTTTTTCTCTAGTATTCTAGTCATATGGATGATAGTATGGAATACAAACATTTGGATGACACACTGGTGTGAGCTTCCATATTTGGAACCAAGTTCCTTTCTTCCCCATTTTTCCTAGCTCTATAATAAAAATATATACATTGTTCTTGTAGTTTCCATAAATTAGTCATTAAAAAATTATATATTTAAAACATTTTAGAAATTATAGCACTGAATTGTTAAATAGAAGTAAACTACCAAAATTTTAATTTAGTAGTGAAAAATTGTTAGCTAATACACTTTGAATAATTCACAATTTTTCTTCTTTAACACAAAAAGCTTGTCATGAAGAAGGATTATTATCATGAAATTCTCTTTCATGTCTTTGTGCTACTTGTGTTGCACTAAATATGTTCTCTAATTTCATAGTAAGGATTATTATTATAATGCTAAAACTATATTGCGATGATTTATCTCACGTATATAACATAATATTGTAATGGTACATCATGTAGACATTTCTATGTGTGTGGATTTATCTCACATTAGTTGTATTTACAGATATTACTAGCTAGTAACTATTTATAAGGATGCTACTTACAAGTTGTAATCATCATGTTCTCAAGTAAGCAATGAAGTTACCTCATGTAATTATTATGAATCTTTGTGTTCTATCATACATTCTATCCTCTCACAACATACGTTTTGAGCTTATGCATAATGTATTTTTCACAATGATTTAAACTTAAATTTTGAATTTAAGTCTTTAAGATTCATATCTACACATAGGGAAGTTATTTTAGTCAATTATATATTTGTATATTTAATCTAAGGTGACAAAATAATCTAAGAATTAGAACAAATTCTTTAAAATAAGTGATGATTAGAACAAGAAAGATTAAAGTTGTGAATCTAATTCCACACAAGAATATACTTGTGAAATTATTATACATAAAAGTACTCTAATCAAGATGAACCAAAAAATAGAAAGATATCAATATACAATTTTTATCATTATAACCCTATAATAAGAAGAACATTTATATTATGTTGCTTAAAAGATCAAATATGTTATTAGATATTCATGATGGAAATTAGCAATTAGTACTAGTAACCTATGTGTTAGCAGAAAAGTAAGGAATAGAATATCCATGGATTTCAATTGGTCAAATACACTTCACTTGTGATGCAATTTTTTATTGGCATTTAAAAAAATTAATGACAAAAATATTTAAAAATTAAGAGGGTTAGATGTGCATGAATTGAACAACAACTGAAACATGACTGATAAATGATGCTCTTCCCTTAATACTCTGATTTGATAAAAAGTAAGAAAAGTCATAAAGACCTTTGTAGACAATGAAAAGAAAATACATGCCAGTATCAAATGGAATTTCATCAGGACTGAAGGTATGGATTACACCAAATTCACTGTGTATTTATTTCAAAAAATTATAATCAAACAAATTCAGGAATGAGCCATAAGCCATTTAACAACCCTTAAAAAAACTAACCATTTTTTTCCCTTTTCATTTCAATGGATTGATGAATAGGTACAAAAAAATAGATTGTGAATATTTACAACAACATGGACATGGATACTCAATTCTAAGCTGGTATGTTCCAGCCATGGATCACTAAAGGTTAAAAGAGGTCAAATTAAAATTGAAAACTTCAAAGAACAAGGTTATGAATTGGGTTTATTCTTCTTAACCCACTACCAAAAATCATGTTCTTCTATAAAATATGTACTTTGCACAAAATTGTGAATCAGTAAGAATAATGATCTCCATCTGTGAGAGCATAGAATCCACCTAATGGTGTGTATGAATTTGAATAGGGGCATCTAGTATGAGGACTATACACATGACTACCACCTATCTCATTAGAATATCTCTATTTCTCTTCACTGAAGGTACTCACACTAACCAGTTTTGTAAATCTACACTTCCTTAACTTACTTGTTAGTACCACAGGGTTTGCATCTCCTATCACTATTATCTTTTTCTCCTTTAAATCCACACTTACTAAATCAACCCCTGCACCAAATCAATGGAGACATTGTTCATTTACTCCCCAAGAAAAGGTTATCTAAAAAAGTATATTTCAAATTATGACAATGTGGGTGTGATTTGAAGATATCTAGTTTCTATAATTTATTAGATTTTAAAGAGTTGTCTTTGGATTAGATTGTGTGGTAGTTTTTTCATTTGCATTTTAGATCATGATTTATCATCAGGATGATTGATTGTTATCTAAAAAATTATTTTTAATGTGTGATTCTATGCCCTTATTTTGATTTTACTCTCTGATATCGCTCAATCACCTTGGTGAGGGATCATAGAGCGTGTTCCAAAATGTTGATGCAAAAACTATCATACGATCTAATCCAAAAACAACTTTTCCAAATGTAAAAACAATGTTAATTGGATAGTCTTGAAATTTTAGTTGAATTGACCTAAGAGATTTCTTTTTTTGGTTGGAAGGATGTCATAGGAGTTAATTTGACATGTTAGAAGAACTCAAAGACTTGGGAAGAGGTTGGAGTTGTTTGTTGGAAGGAAAGTACATTTTGGGTACATTGGGTGAACTAGGGTGCATCATCACTAGGAGATGTATGAAACAATGATCAACTCATAGAAGAGTTATGGGGTACACATATTGATGAGTTGGTGAACAAGATTGAGGCACTTAAAGTTGTAGGGCTTTGGTGTGGTCACTCCAAGTTAAAGGAGTATGAAGTCTTGATTAGAACAAGCAAAGGCTAGCAAGGTTGTTTCAATAATTTATGATTAGAACATGAGTCTAGTGTCCCTTCTAATGAATTTTAAAAGATTTTAAAGACAAACTTTTCAATCCACTACCCTTTAACCCACAATGAGCCTTATAGGCCATAATCACATAAAATGCAATTTTACATCTTTTTGGCATATTTTCACTTTGGAGTGCAATTACATGATATTAAAGGCATTAATGGCCATATTATAAACCTAGATGGCCATATTAAATATTTTTTTAACATCTTATCAATTAATTTTCCATTTTGTAGTTTACATGGCCACTCTCTTTGATGCATCATTGGCATTGATGTAATTCATACCATGCTTTATTTTTATAGGACTGTCCCATACATACTTTCATGTACTCTATATGGTAGTTAGGATGATCATTAAGATTCAGATACTCAATTTTAGATCTTTCTATCTTTGTTTCATTCTTGAACAATGTCTTGGAGCTATTAACAACTATATATGCAACATATTTTGATCATCCTCTTCTAGACTTCTCTCTATTTTCCTTGCAACATGCCCTTTGAAGGGCCAACATATGTCTTTTTTCATTAGAATACAATTTCATTTGTTCATAAGACTAGAAAACATCCTAATCCTAAAAATTCTAAACCATTGACCATTTAAAAAGGATGATATGTTGATCTCTAAGTTTTGTTGATCATTAGTGTCCCACACTTAGCCATTTATCCAGGCAGGTTTGCTGGTCATCACTAAGGCCGAGATATCCAGTATGATTGCTGAGTGACTCGGCAATCAAGTAAAAGTTGATCATGTTCATGTTGAGCACTACAGACAAGTGTCGAGCAAGACAGTTTTGACATACATGTTAGGAATGACACAAACTTCTAGGTAAACCATTTTGGGCCGACTTGTTCATGCATTTAATGATTTCAACAGAGTTAATTATGCATTTAATCATTTTATCCTATGTGTGGCATGGATCCAATCAGAAAATTGGAAGGCCTAAGCAGCATAAGATTTTAATCCTGATCATTGATCTAGATCTAATTGCCAGATTCATAAAGTATATTAAGATTGATTCTTAAACCCTAAAGAGCATGAGAGAATAGAGTGTATGCGTACAAAGAGATGTGCTAAGAGTTATTTTGAGGAAGAAGCATAGATCTAGCAGAGTGACAGAGCGGTGAATAGAAGAGTAAAGACATATAAGATTATAAGATCACAAAAGGTATTGGAAAGAGGAGATTTGTTATGAGCATCAGAGTGCACATTGAAGGATCATATCTTGAGTTATTCTAACAAGTGTATCAGGTGAAATATCTTAATAGAGTGGTTATTGCAGACCTTTCTAAATCTCTTAACTGAGTGCTTACTTTGTTGTAAGTTAAAATCCTTTCACAAGGTAGATTGTAATGATCTAAAGCTCTTAATCGGGCAGACCTTTAACCAGGTAGATTACATATTGTGATCAAACTTTGTAGCCCTAATAGGCACACTTTATTGCTGTAGTAGTAAATAATTTGTGGGTGTCATCCCCACCCTAGTTTTACCTATTTAGGTTTTTGGGTTACCAAAATTCTGTGTCATGAGTTATTTATTTCATGTTGTGGATGCTAATAGATGTTAGATTAATTTCATATATGTATGAATGTGGATCAGTTAGTTTTAAGTGATTAAATTTCAAGATCTGATTCACCCCCTCTCTTAGTATCTTTCTTTCCCAATATTGTATTTCCAACAATTGGTATCAGAGCTTAGTTCTCTTACAAAAGGTTTTAATCAGTCTAAGAGTATAGATCTGGAGATGGAGATTTACAAATTGGGTAAAGTCATTAAGAATCAGAAGATTGAAATTCAGCTAGCATTACATCAGCTTGAGACAGCTAGATAGGAATTGAGGAAGTCATTGACATCTAGGAAATATTGGGCCAAACAAATGAATGATACTCATTATCAGGAAGAAGACACTGCAAATCTATTTTAGAATGGAGATTCTATTGAGAGTGATGCAGCAATTACAGATCTACTAGAAAGGAACAATCCACTGTGTGAAGAAGTCAGAAACCTAAAAAGAGAACAAGAAATGCAGATAGTAAGATTATGTGAAGTAGTGGAACAAAAGAAGAAAGCTAAAGATGAAAAATCTATGGCTGAAGAAGATAAAATAATGATGACTATCAAAATTTATGAAAGGACACATGATGTACAAATGATAACAAACAATCAAGTTAAAATGGAGAATAAACTGCTACTTGCAAATCAAGTCAGTAGGAAAGACATGGAAATAATGAATCTGAGATCTGAGAATAGTCAATTGAAGGATGAATTGAGATCTGAGAAAGAACTAAATGAAAGGTTGAACATGCCTAATGAAGCTTTGACTCATTTTGAGAACTTGATAGAAGCTTCAAGGAGATCAAAAGATTCTTATGGATTGCGCCACACTGAACAACATCCATCTATTGAGAAAGGAGAGTCATCTAAGATTGGTGAAAAGAGGAATGAAAAGACAAATAAAAACAAACCTGTATGCCACAACTATGGAAAATCAGGACACACAATAAACATCTGTCAAAGCAAGAATGGTAAGTCCAATCCTAAACCCAAGTTCAATGGTTATTGATTTAACTGTAAGAAGTTTGGACATAAAGCACATGAATGTTGGGATAACAAAAATGATGCACCTTCCACATTGAGAATCAATGGATATTGTTACAACTGTCAAAAATTTGGACATAAGGCACAAGATTGTAGATCTAATGCTAAGCAACAATGGTCATTAAAGACACATGCAAAAGCCCCAAGGAAAGGCAACACTTACAATTGGGATTATAACACAAGGAAAATTTGTCATTAATGTGAAGAGTATGGACATGCACCTAAAGACTGCATAAAGACACATTTTAGAGGAAGATCTAAGAGTTTGATGAATGGAAGACTAGTTTGCTTTAGTTGTTTGAAAATTGGTCATACTAAGAGAGAGTGCAAGACAAGAGTACCTGCTCCTATTGTTGAGGAAATTAGAGCACAGATGAACTAGACATGGGTAAGGAAAATAGAACTGAGAAGCAGTGAAACTACTGAAGCCGAGGTCACCCAATCCAATGGATCAGGTGATCACACCATCTCAAACTAAGAAAAAGAGGCATGTAAGGAACTGCATTTAAATTTCATATCTTACACTAGTTCCTAACATATAAATGTGCCAGAGTCCATATCTGCATATGTTAAGATGCACCAGGACATATTTGAAGAGATGTATCAAGTAAAAGTCAAATTGCACTATAGGTGTCGAGCATCAGTGGTATGCACTAAGACCGAGCTCTTTAGTGTGTGCCTAGCTGATATGGTTGGCGGAGTAAGTTTTTGTGATGGTTGAGTATGGTTAGATGAGTAGTATGCAAGTTGTGTTAGTTGGCTGAGGACAGTTGTTTGGCACTAACCCAATGGGAAAAATATTTAATGCTGACCTACTTCGACCTTTGGAGTCTATAAAAGGATAGAGTTGTTTATTCTCCATTCTTACCTTGCAATTTAGAATTTCACAGAGCAATTGACGATTTGTGAACTTTATTTCTACAAGTTTTTCTCAAGGATCTTGTCAGTGTGTCATCGGCAACCTTAAAGTGAAAAGTGCAAAGTGTGACTTGCTAAGGTACTCTGTTCATCATCTTTGAAACCCTAATTTATGAGATCATGGCCGCAAGTTCTTCCATAGTAGTCAAGGGTATGGAGAAGGAGTTGAGTCAAGTTCAATTAGTGAGGAGCGACGCCTATGCACCTCCCAACTTCCATGCCATTCTAGAAAGCGCTATGTAGAGTGATTTAACTGGAGCCTTATCATCAATTCCATGTAAGGTACTTATGATACATGATGTAAGATCTTGTTATATGGTTAAAATTGGTGAACTCAAGGATAGAAAATTGAGGGAATCTTATAGAAAATTGTGTGAAAATGGAATTCTAAAACATGAATTCAAACATCTAGCCAACAAAGGGTTAACTTGTGCCCTAGAATTCCCGTAGGATTTTAAGATGGAATGGATTAAGATTGTCCTGAGCTGAGTACATGACATGAATATTTGGCTGGACAATGGACCAATTAAGATTACAAAAGACATTATTCATAGGGTAAATGGGTATCCGATTGCTAGCAGTAAAAGGACCATGAGGGATCAGAAGAAGGAAGATATAGTAGCTAATACTAGAGTAGTTTGGAACAATAGAGGCATGTCTATTTCTACAATCAAGAACTTGGAGCTTGATTTTGGAGTAATGGTAATTGCACATAGGTTCTATCAGTCAACTTGAATGGATAGTGTTCCATGTATGGTAGTCGATCAAGCTTGGAAGATAGTGAAAAAGAATCATACTTATGACCTTGTCGAGCTGTAGTTGATGCAACTGGTAGAGAACCTTTATTCAATTAGGAAGGGAAAGAACTTATCATGTAAGTTCCGTTCTCTACTATTTTGTATATTCTTCTATGTACAAAATTCATTTCCCACACTCGAAAATAATGTTTGGAAGAAGGATAGACCTGTCACTCAGCAAATTAATGCATTCATTTAGCAATTAGGTAGCAACTTTAACAATATTATGGGAACATACTTTGTTGAATTCAAGAAGAGAATGAGGTTGAGAAGTAGAATTCCCAGTTCATTAGTGGAGAAGCATTATGAGGAGATTTGTTTTCTAGTTGACACAGATTTCACTTATGCTTAGGCAGTAATACCTAGGGTATCATGGCTAAATCCATTTCCTTATGAAGTTAACATTGATGAGACATCTGCAGCAATCACAAAAATCCTAGCATAGGAGATTGATAGCTTAGTTCAATGATTTGGAAACTATGAAGAAGAAAAGGCCAAAATATCTATGGATTTGAAGGCTGGAACTATGGAGAAGAAGAGGAAAAATATTGAAATGAATCTGAAGAAAATGGTTGGGTTACCTAGTGATAAGGAGGCAGAGGATGTACCTCTAGACCTAACTAATAGACAGGGAGAAGACATATCTACTAAAGAAGAAGAAGTTAGTGAATCTGAGGAAGAGATTCCTATGAAACAAAAAGGAAAGCAACCAAAATTTGCTAAGGTAACCAAGCCAAGCAAAGAAAAACCTAAGGTTACCCCTCATGTTGTTAACCGTCCAAAGACAAGGGCATCAACTGTTTCATCTCCTGCAGTACAAACTAAGGTATATACAAAGAAGATTGTTGGAGAGAGAAGTTCTGGTAAAAGGAAACAAGTTGCAACAAAGGTTATGCCAAGCCTACCTATGAAGAGACTGAGGAGAAAACTACACTTGGAGTCAGACAGTGATGAAGAAAATATAGAAATTGATGAACCCAACAACGTACCTACTGCATCATTCAAACATAACACAAACATTGATGAGGTATGTAAGAACATCAGAAGTTCTGCAGGGTTATTTGGATTTAAATTTATCAAGTATGAGAAGTTAAAGATAGAAGATAAGCATAAGGTTCAAGAAGCACTATTAGACATGATGAGCACTTTCAAGATGACACCTATAGAGATAGGAAATAATGTCCCAATAGAACTTTATGAATTTTTATCTAGTAAATGGGAATATGCATTGATTACTGAAAGGCAGATAAGAGAAGCAACATTGGCTAGAGTTATCCTAGAACTAACCAAGAAATAGTTAGCTAAATTTGTTCAAGATAATAAGCATATGTTTATACCTAAACTTAGAGCCTATGCTATTTTGAAAAATGATATTGAAGGAGTAGTACAATAGAGTACTAGGATTTTGAAAGAACTCTTTGGGTTGTTAGTCCCAAAAGAAAAGAAACCAGATGAAGGAACCTCTGATTAGAAGGCAAACAAAGTAGAGACCAACTCTAAGCCACAGAAAGTAGAAGAACAAATTTCTACTGAATCTACAAAGACTAGAGTAGAACTGAAAGAGAAAATAGATACAGTGAAAACTATGGATCTGACAATAGATAGTCCAATTGACACCACAATTAATGACACTAGAAAATTGAATGTTGAGGGTCAGGATGAGCCTATAGATACAAGTATTGAATCACCTATCAAGGCCACTGAGGCTGATGAAGAGCAAGATGAAGAGAAAAATGAAGAGAAAGAAGCCGAGAAAGAGAAGACATAAGAATAAGAGGCAAATACTGAAAATACACCTATTTTAGAGGTTGTGCAAATAGTTTTAGATAGTGGAGAGGAGATAAAGGATACTGAGCCTAAAGAACAAGAGGCTGTACAAGTGTTGGTTAATCTACCACACTCTGCATCATCTACTCCCAATGGTCCTAAAACTGGGGGTATGACTGATCATCAGAAAATATTGACTGAATTGAAAGATGTAATGGGAACTAACACTGTTAAAGGAAAAGGTGTTGATGAAACAGAGCCAAGCATCAGCTCACCAGAACTCAAGAGGAGGAAAATAATTACGAAGAAGTCTCCAAACCTAAATGTCACATTAGATGAAGTCATTGTGATTCCAAAATGGGATCCCAATGTTTTTTCTTTTGAATAGATAGAGACTCTTCAATACCTACTTAAGAGGAAGAAAAGGCAAGAAGAAATGAAAAGAGAGCAAAAACAAAAGCAAGTTTTACATGACATCAAGGATATTTTTGTGAAAGCTTTTGACATGGAAGATGAAACTCCTCAAGCACCTATTCTAGAATAGTTAGTTCACATTCTACAAAAGGTCAATGATGAAAACATTGAGGCTAATGAAAAGTTGTTGCAATGGTCTGAAATAAAATTTGAGAACAAAGTCTTGGAGAAGATCTCAGCAGAGATTGCTACAAAATAGGTTGAAATTTCTTCTCTTGTAGAGATTCTTGAGGAAGTTGCAAATAATGTTTATTCTTTGTATAGAAAGTTATGTGATGTAGAATTCTTCATAAAGGATAATTTACAGCTTATTGAGAAGCTGCAATTAGATTTGATGTTGTATGTGATGAAAACCTACCTGCAAGAGACAACACTAAAACATGCAAACATTAGGATTAACCAATAAAACCATAAGATTCAATGAGGGTTAGCATGTTAAAAACGAAATCTCAAAGCAAGAGTTTAAACCACAACCTCCGATGAGCTTGAACAAGGGCACCCAATGCCTTTTTGATGTGCTCTTAGAGATGGATGTGGGTGTGCTCTCCCAACACAATACTAAATCCCACTAATGATTTCAAATGCAAGCTAAATGGAGTGAAAAGCTTCAAGAACAAGTATGAAGAACTTGTCTCAA
>MU223396.1:1419065-1431017 GCA_018584345.1 Thuja plicata
TTATGGAGGGTAATGCATTAATAAAATTAATACATTAAGAATAGTAGTATTTAAATTGAATTTAAATACTAAGGAAGTGAATCATATTTAATTAAATAAATTTAATTAAATAGATAGAAGAATATAATATATATAATTAATTAAAATTAATTATAATGCTATGAAAATATTAATTAAATTAATATAAGGACGATTTTGGACGTCTACAGATGTCAACTTGTAGGTCATTAAGCATGGATGCTAGCACTAGCTCCATACACTTTAATAAGTTGACTCATACACAGAGAAGATTAGCTGAGCTTATGGTTGAAGATGGCAGAATAAGAGAAAAGTTAATAACTAATCAGACTGCCTTAATACCTCATCTAGAGGTTATTCAGAAGGAACTTTCAGCTGAAAAAGACTTAGTCAAGAGGGATTCTCATCTCTCTACTGCAGATAGTTTGGTGAGTCTACTGTCGAGCTAGAAATCAAGTTACAGGTTATGAAGCATGTAACGGACAGTTGGGATACAACATTTGCTTTAACATTACAACTTCATAAATAGTTTTTGGATAAGTATAACTTAACCCCACCAGCTATCAGTGACAAACACAAGGGGGAAACAGATAAGGGTTCAGCACAAGAGGAACAAAACCAGGTATAAATATTTTTCCTGAAGGCATGTATACTATGTAAATTTTTGTATGTAGTATGGAGTAAATTCCTAGGCGGAGTACATTGTGTACTTAGGAAAATTTTGGATGGAAAGAAATGATAAGTGTGTTTTTGCCACTAATATCAAAGGGGGAGATTGTTGATCTCTAAGTTTTGTTGATCATTAGTGTCCCACACTTAGTCATTTATCTAGGCAGATTAGCTGGTCATCACTATGGCTGAGCTATCAAGTATAGGCTGATCTATCTGGCATAGTCATTGCCAAGCAGATTTATGGTTGCTGAGTGACTCAAAAATCAAGAAAAACTTGATCATGTTCATGTCGAGCACCAGAGACTTAAGTGTCGAGCAAGATAGTTTTGACATACATGTCAGGCTTTGACACAAACTTGTAGGTAAACCATTTTGGGCCGACTTGTTCATGCATTTAATGATTTAAACAGAGTTAATTATGCATTTAATTATTTTATCCTATGCATGGCATGGAGCCAATCATAAAATTAGAATGCCTAAGCGGCATAAGCTTTTGATCCTGATTGTTGATCTAGATTTAATCACCAGATTCGTAAAGTATATTAAGATTTCTTCTTAAACCTTAAAGAGAATGAGAGAATAGAGTGTATCCATATAGAGAGATGTGCTAACAGTTATTTTGAGGAAGAAGCATAGATCTAGCAAAGTGACAGAGTACTGAACAACAGAGTAAAGACATATAAGATTATAAGATCAAAAAAGGTATTGGAAGGAGGAGATCTATTATCAGCATCAGAGTGCACATCGAAGGATCATATCTTGAGATGTTCAAACAAGTGTATCAGGTGAAATCTCTTAATAGAATGGTTCTTGCAGACCTTTCTAAATCTCTTAAATGAGTTCTTACTTTGTTGTAAGTTTAAATCCTTTCACAAGGTAGATTGTAATGATCTAAAGCTCTTAACCAGGCAGACCTTTAACCAGGTAGATTACATATTGTGATCAAAATTTGTAGCCCTAATAGGAACACTTTATTGCTGCAGTAGTAAAGAATTTGTGGGTGTCATCCCCACCCCATTTCTACCTATTTGGGTTTTTGGGTTACCAAAATTCTGTGTCATGAGTTATTTATTTCATTTTGTGGGTGCTAATATTTGTTAGATTAATTTCATATATGTATGAATGTGGATCAATTAGTTTTAAGTGATTAAATTTCAAGATCTGATTCACCCCCCCCTCTCTATATCTTGCTTTCCCAATAGTGTATTTCCAACATGATACCCTCCCAACATGGTATGTAGTGCATGAACACCAAGGCCATGAAGGTACACCTGAGTCACTATGGATCCTAGGGAAATGGGGACATGACCATAAAGGGTCATTTGGAATTGTAATGAGACCATGGATGGTCATTTCATATTGCTTAAAATATGTTGTAATGTTTATGGATCATTATGATCATAAACAAGATTTGTAAGCCATGCTTGGCATAAGGGCTAGTAGGGTAACCTTGGGGTCACTTGAGTGATTCAAGGTAAGTGATTTTGGTTAAAGACCTATAAGGTCATAAATGATTGTAATATGGAAAGAAAGCCATTAAAATGTTGTAAATGCACTAAATGTGCTAAAATGTTGTAATAGTGCCTTATAGGAAAAATATGCCTTAAGGGTCACTATGAGTTCTAGATGACCTTAGAGATAGTATTTTGGTTTGGTTAGAATGTTTTAAGCCTTATAAAAAGTGTCTAAGAAAGTTATGGTTTGAAATGGTTGAAGTTGACATGGTAGTTGTCAATTGGACAACTTGTATAAACCAGAACTTAGTGTAACAAACGGTTTTGAGTGTTGTAGAGTAGTTTAAAGTTAGTTTTGGATTGGTTTTCGAGTGTAGAGGGTATTTTAGAGGAGATCGATGTGAGTGTGAAAATTATGTAGAGTTTGGTGTTAGAAATACTAAGAGGGGGGGGTGAATCGGTATTTGTCAATTATATTTATTTTAGCAACTTGAAACTTAAATCAAATAGATAACAAATGAAGCATAGCACAATGAAACATAACACAAGATATGTTTATGGGGAAACCTTGATCAGAGGAAAACCCCGGTGGGAATTAGTACCCACAAATGATTGTACTAGTCTTATGAACTTGTTAGAGTTCCTTTGCCTTGTTAGGAGTAGTCCTTACAATGCAAGTACAATGACCCTATTAGGAGTCTTTACAAAACCCTATTAAAGGTGAATGGCTCACTGCCAGAGTTCACTTCCCAATAGGATTAAGGCTACAACCTTTAGATAATAGATATACACTATATCAAAAGATGAACTGTTGTTATGACACTGTTGTCTGATCAGTTCCATTTCTACGTTGATGCTCTAATCTCTTAAAGAGCTCTATCTCATACTAATTTATTTATAGCGTTCTTCTGGATAATTTTTCTTCATATTTTCCACTCTTACACTTAATACAAAATTTCATGTTAAGTATATATAAATGCCTGAATAGACACGACTGAAAACAAGACCTTAGTTAGCCCAAAATCAACATACACAACACTTCCAAATGAATTGTCTTAAGCGTGTTTACATGAGTGTTAAAGAAATAATTAAAAACATATTACAATAGGTGCATGGCCATTACAAAACAAAATATTATACGCTAATCAAAATTTGAAGTCGGCTTCACACTCTATTTTTTGAACTGCTAGTGACACTTGAACTTGTTGTAACTTCTCCGTACTGTCATATCTTACCATGCGTTTATAGACTATGATTAATAAAATATCATAAAGATTAAGTATAAAGGAACATATTCTAACTCGGTCATATGCACATGCATTGGTGCTTTGATCAACTATATATCTATGTTCTATTCTATTTTCCACACTTAGCCAAATTTTGATCTTTAAATTTTGTGAACTTACTTTTCAAAACTTCATATGACTTTGTTGTCATAATAAAAACACAAAAATAGTCATATAAACCCTGAGTGTCAACTTTCCAACAATCTCCCCCTTTGTCATTAATGGCAACAAAGGAATGTGGTCAAGTTACTAATCTTTGACTTAACAAAAAAATAAACTGTAAGTTTACTGTACATCATACCTTTGGCTATTTACACCATACTCCTTTATATATACTACTCCCCCTTTGACATTAATGAAAAAGGTACCAAAAAGTAAAATCCCTAAGTTTTTACTCCGAGTACACATCTGGGTATGCAATCTGAATATTTTTTATTTCTTGCTGCCAAAATGCCTTGAGTGCATCAACAGTCTGAAGATGGGCGCATAATGCATATGTGAGCTTCTCCATTTTTTTTAGATTCATGCGGGGGCCTTGATCATACGTGACAATAGTTGTATCAAATTGTTTGATGTTCTCATTTAATACAACTAAGGAGGGTGCAAGTGCATTTCTCAGTTGGGTTTGCCTGGTCCTTATCTTGCTGATCTCTATCTTGGCTTTTTCAATCTTGTCTATCTGCCCTTGATAGATGTTGTTGTAGATATTGATGTCTTGGGAGGATGTTTCAACTGATTTCCTTATGTTTTAAACCAAGATGTCTGCTTCCTCAATCTTCTTGATATTATTAGAAGTGAATTTTCCTCTGTCCATACAGTTAGATATCACCTTCCTACCTTTTGCTGCTAACTCTTTCAGAATTGTTTGACCAATATTCAATGAGTTGAGATGTAATGAGAAGTTCTTTATTAGTTCATCCAATCTTACTTATCCTTTGCAGTTTTAGTAACTGAATCTACTAAACTTGTGAAGTTTGCTTTGAATCTTGTCAAGATGCTATCGACATAATCAAATGACTGAATATTTGCCAATTTCTTCTTTGTTGGCACTAGGTTATTCAAAATGTTTACTGACTCAAGAAAGAGAGGATTAATCATAAATTTTTTCTCTTTATCTTTCTCCATGACTAATACACTGATTTTTATCAAGTCTTCTTCTCCCCATGCATCTAGGTTTGCTGAATCAGGGGTCAAACTTAACAACAATGATATTGATGGTTTGATAGATGGAGTGAATATAGAATTTTGACTAACATCCATACATTCACTTTTCATTGGGATCTCCATAGAGGGTAGTTCATTGGATTGGTTATCTTCCTCATTATTCAAATCTGTTGAATCTTTAGAAATAATTTCATCTTGCTACAAGGGAGAATTATCAATGCATACCTTCTCTGCTTTTTTAGTGCTAACAAATGCTTTTTCAAATTTGTTCAAGTCATTATCTGAAGTTTTCATTTTTATATTAACATGATTCATCACAATGGTTTCATCTAAATCTTTGGCTGTGTCAAAGGGTGATGGAACTTTGGGTGCAGAATCCTGTGGACCTGTCATAGGCACATTAAGAATCTTTGGTTCTTTTTATTGTTTAGAAGGAACTGGAGTCACTTTTTTTGTAGGCATCATTGATGGATACATGTGTTTGTCCAAAAACACTTGCTCAAATGCTCTTTCAGTCTCTTTAACAACTAGCTCATACTCTTTGTTCATAATGTGAAGAGTTCTTATTTTTTTTCTTAGATGAGGTTTTACCAAATCTAACAATATTGCCTTCTCATCATGTGAGAAAACATGGAGAAGATTATCTAATGTTTCCTCTCTAATCCTTATATATTCTTCTATTGCTTATCTTTTCAATAAGTCTAGTATGTTTCATACTTTGTCTGGAATGACTGTCTTAAGTTCCAAAACTGACCTTTTAAACTTGATCATATGAGAGATAATCATAAAATGTATTTCTAATTTATCTATCTCTTGGTACTTGTCATAGACATTTGTATTTGAATCTATTCTTCCTTCATTAATGATTTTGTTTCTTAAGATTTCAAGACTGGGTCTGAATCCTACCTCGGGAGGGGCTTGAGTATTCTTTACTTTTCTCCATGCTGTCCTTGAGGATGGATGACCTATGGGAACTTGCTTCCTTCTTCTATTTATCTTGCTTCGTACTGAAGGTGGAGAGGATTCTAGGTCAATAGTAGTAGAGGGAACATATGTACTTTCATCAGACTTCTTCTTTTTCTTCTTGTAGATATCATCTGATTTCTCTATTTTGACTTCTATAGGTGTTTTCTTAAGTTCTCTTGCAATTTTAGCTTCCCTAGCTCTATCTAGGTCTTCTTGGGTGACACCATGAACTTTCAGGATGTTAGATGTAATCCTTGATGCCTTCCTCTTATTGTTTGCACTATATAGGACAGAATCAACTTGATTTGTCTTCTCTCTGTATGTGCCCCATCTAGGCTCTTTTGGATCTTTAGGCACAGTCAAAAGAACTTGTGCATATCCTTCCAAAAAATATTCATCTACTTCATAACCAAGTGGGTGAATCCATTTGGTTCTTGGCTCAACTACTTCCATGCAAGTACAGTCAGTTTCCACCATGAAGCTTATGGTTTTCTTGTATTTTTCAACTATCTTCTCCAGTATTCTAAACCTCTTCTACATCTTGATTCTAAATGTCTTGATCTCCACATCCATAGAGTCCTTTACACTTCTTTCTGATGTACCTTTTAATGAAATTTGAGACAAAGTAGGTTTTCTCTTACCTAGGTAAATAGTAGAGATCTTACCAACAATGTGGAAGTATAAGTAAATGATCAATGAGCCAAATCTAAATATTTTGCTTCTGTCATGTTTGATAGATTTAATGTTCTCAATTAGTTGTGCATGCAGTATCTCACAAAGATTATATTATGTGTTATCTCTTTCCATCCTTATTGCTACCAGAACTATAGCTACGGATACACTATTAAGTCTGCTTGTGTGTTGAAACTTGTAACCAAGTATCATGGTAATAAGTTTGATGTCTTTCTCCATAATAGGATCAACAATCATCTCGCACCTATCACTTCTAGATAAGAATATCTGCTCAACCTATTTCTTGACATCCTCTCCAGTGGGAAGAACAGGTCTAGCCTTAGAGAGTCTAGTCATCTCATGAATGAGGTCAGAAGTAATGCAGACAGGAACTTCACCAATCTAAAATAGATCATCATGAATCCTACTGAGTAGAATTTTAACCCATTCTAGTTCATAGAACTCATGTGCATATGTATACTCAAAAATAGGGTTATTAGTGAGATGTGAGAATTCATCCTTGAATGAGTAATCAGGTTTCATCATTGATGCCATGAGCATTGTTATGTTGTTGTCACCAATAGACTCCTTCTTATAGTAGATGTAAGCACGTATGTCCTCTACATGCATGACTCCTAACGGAGTCTTGGAGAATGCCCCTTCTACAACATCTAGCACTGACTTGAATGGATGTTTTTTAAACACGAATCTCTTCCTTTCATTGATGTCAAGGACTACAGGGGTTTCCATACTTACTTGTTGATTGCTTAAGTAGGGTTTTACTAGAGTTCTAAAATGGCGCGTGCATGCTAGGTTCTATTTCAACTTCAACTCATTTTTCTAACCAGCCAATGGTTATCTTTCAACACTTTGATGTTTACTTATCCTATGCTCTCCGAATGCTCAATATCGAATGCAAAGTGAAGATATAAGATATTTTACTGAATTATATGTAAGTTACTGCATTTAATGCTTATCTCCGTAATGTGGTTTCCACTGAGAATTTCAATCTTTATTTTTGTCGAAGTACAAAATGTGCGTCCATGCATACTTTCTCAATTCGTGACTAAGTACATGAATCCATAGGTGCATACTCAGAGGTGAGTATATCAGCCACCCAAGGGTTTAGAGCTTGAATAGCTCCCCCTAAGACCATGAGGGTCTTCTAACTAGAAATAGAAGTTGCATCCACTATGGATGCATCTACTACCTTGTTAACATCATCATCTTTCTTTACTTCAACCCATGTTTTACCTAAATATTTTGTAGCTTTTACAAACTTAACTTCTCCAGATTCTTAAAATAGTGATCCTTTAGGCTTTTCTTGTCTTTGTGTTCAAGATCTACAAAAACTTGAGATATGTCCAGCTTTGTTACATGAGTGAAAAATGATTGTAGATCTATTGATATTGTTTACCATGCTGCACTGCTTGGCTGTAAGTCCATTATAATTACATATTTGACATGTAATCTTATGATAGTTTCTCTGAGGTTGATTTCTCTTATTGGTTCTGCAATGTATAGCCCTATGACCAAAGATATTACAAGAATAACAATAGCCATTGAAGGTTCTTACCTCTTTACAATCTCTTGCCAAATGTCCATGCTTTTTACAGGAATAACAAGTTATGTTAACTATCTTGTGTTCATCTTTAGATGATTCTGCTCTAGCTTCTGTAAGATTCTTAGTAGCCTTTACTTCTGTAGATTTTTCTTGTAATTTCTTACTTTCTTGTATTTTATTGGTTTCACTTTGTGCTACACTGTATCCAACACCAGTAGTATCTCCTCTTAAATTTTGTATATAGAGTTGTGAATGAATTAGATCAGAACTTGTGTGTAGTTTTTCAATATGATTCTTTGCTTCTACCAATTCAGATTCTATCTTTTTCTTGATGTTTTCCAACTCCAAGATCTTCATATTTTCTTTCATAAGTTCTTCATCTAATTGTTTACTTTCTTTGGTCTTTTCTTCAATAGTTGTTAGGCTATCTATTAGGTGTTCATTTATATCTTCAATCTTGTCCTTCAGAGACATGTTTTCTTCATTCATATTTTTAACCATTTTTCCCAAATCATTTGTAGAGCAATCTTTCAAATCTTTTCTTAATTTTTTGATAAGCATTTAGGAGCCATCAACTTTTAGTTTTAGTTCTTCATTTTCTTTTTCAGATTTGTCAAGATCATCAAGGGATGCTTCAAGATTCTTTTTTAGATGTTTCACTTATGCTGAATCCATGATCTCCTCAAGTGGTTAAACTTTATTTTAGAGGACCAGAGCTCTGATACCAATTGTTAGAAACACTGAAAGGGGGGGAGGGTGAATCAGTGTTTGTCAATTATATTTATTTCAGAAACTTGAAACTTAAATCAAATAGATAACAAATGAAGCATAACACAATGAAACATAAAACAAGATATGTTTACGGGGAAACCATGATCAGAGGAAAACCCCAGTGGGAATTAGTACCCACAAATGATTGTACTAGTCTTATGAACTTGTTAGATTTCCTTTTCCCTATTAGGAGTAGTCTTTACAATGCAAGTACAATGACCCTATTAGGAGTCTTTACAAAACCTTGTTAAAGGTGAATGGCTCACTGCCATATCTCACTGCCCAATAGGATGAAGGCTACAATGTTCAGATAACAGATATACACTATATCAAAAGATGAACTATTGTTATGACACTGTTGTCTGATCAGTTCCATTTATGAGCTAATGCTCTAATCTCTTAAAGAGTTCTATCTCATACTAATTTGTTTATACTGTTCTTCTAGATATTTTTTCTGCATATTTTCCACTCTTACACTTAATACAAAATTGCATGTTAAGTATATATACATGCCTAAATAGATGCTACCAAAAATAAGACCTTAGTCGGCCCAAAATCAACATACACAATGCTTCCAAATGAATTGGATTAATCATGTTTGCATGAGTGTTAAAGAGATAATTAAAAACATATTACAATAGGCACATGGCCATTACAAAACAAAATATTATACGCTAATGAAAATCTGAAGTCGGCTTCATGCTCTATTTTTTGAACTGCTAGTGGCACTTGAACTTGTTGTAACTTCTCTGTACTGTCATATCTTACCATGCGTGTATAGACTAAGCCTAATAAAATATAAAACTTAAGTATAAATTCATATATTCTAACTCAATCGGATGCATGTGCGTTGGTGCTTTGATCAACTGTATATCTCTATTCTATTCTTTTTTCTATACTTAGCTAAATTTTGATGTTTAAAATTTGTGAACTTACTTGTCAAAGCTTCATATGACTTTTTTGCCATAATGAAAACACAAAAATAGTCATATAAACCCTAAGTGTCAACTTTCCAACATTTGGGTGTGTGGATACCATGGTAAACGGTTTTGAATCAATAAAATAAAAACATTCTTGCAGACAGTCTTTTCTGGCCCGTGAGTACAATCTTTATTTTTGTACATTCAAATGCTTTGAACTAATATGTTTGATTGGAAAATGGAGTAGAAACATTGTATAGTGATTTTCTTATACTTCCATGCCATTTTGGTATTATTTCAATTGTATTTGAAGGTAGAAGAATCAACTTTGTGTTGACTGTTCTTGGGCAGATTTGGTTGTAATCAACACTTTTAACAGTTACATTAGTGGTTACTATAATATTGTAATTATAAAGTATACAGTCCAACAAGACTTGTTTAACATATAAATAGTACAATTGTAACACCTTTAATGGAGCAAGATCAACACCTTTTATAGTGAAGATTTGATTTTATGAGATAAAATTTAATGAAAAGTTGAAAACTCATTCAAAATCAGAAGGGTCTTAAGCTATATCTATGATTTCTTAAAAGCATATGTTGCATTTTTTATAACCTACATGTTCAATATCAGAAGTGGAATCCTTATAACTTCTACACATTGACTGCATAGTAGGTTTGATTGCATCAAGATTGTCACACCTCATAATAAATCCAACAAAAGATATATGGCTTCCTGGTGCAGGAGCACCCAAGAGCACAAGAAGGTCACCTGGAGGACCTAAGAAGAAGATATTGAAGAACATTAAAAAGGGTCATTTTATTTTATGTAACATGGAATGTAAATCTATTTGATGTAATAAAAAAGGCCTAGAATTATAAAAGCTTGAAAATGACAAAATGGATGTTATAGGTAGTTAAATGCATATATTGGCATAATAGGCCTAGATGGTTGGAATTAGGTATTAGAGTGAGTTTTATGGTTTAGATGGGTCATTTGGATCATAAAAGAATAAAATCCAAAGTTAGGAGTTTCTAGGATTTATATTTAATAAGTTTTACAAATTCAAATATTTGAAAAGTAACGGTTAGTTACCAAGGGAGGGAAAATCATAAAAAGTTGGTTAGGAGTTCCAACCGATTTGCATCAATTTTGGGGGTTATTTGGAGTCTATTAAACCTTGTAAAAGGTAGGGGAGAGAGAGAGAGAGAGAGAGAGAGAGAGAGAGAGAGAGAGAGAGAGAGAGAGAGAGAGAGGCATGTGAAACATTCTAAAATTCAAAAAGTACGGAGTAATATAGTTTTAGACAATAAAAGTTAAGATTCCTTGCACATTTTTATTTTTATTAATATGTCATTGTTTCCTAAGATAGTAGATGTGCTGAAAATCATCTAGATTTTGTTTTGAAGTACTTCACAATAACTTTCTAACAAGTTTTGATCCTTTTAAAGTGACTGTCCTGTAACAGTGCACTATTTTGCATTAAAATAAGCATATAAAGGGTGGATCCATCCATGTTCTATGGTTATTGTGGCTCTAGAATGGATCCAACACCTGTACCATATGTATTTTATTCAAATTATTCAGGAGTTTGATGAAGTAGCAAGGTAATTGCCAAAATTTGCAAGTTGACAGGCTGGAGGGTGCATGGAACATGGGCCATGGGTATAGCAATGGGAGTTTGGGCTGAACAAGGGTATGTTTTTCCTTTTGAATATGTCAAGATATGTTGAGGTCAATGTGTAGGATCAAAGAGTGCATTCTAGAAGTGAGTTTATAGCCATTTGTGAGAAAGCCCTAGTTGATTCTACTAAGAACTATCTTTATTTGCATAGTGTATAGGTATGTTGTATCTAGGACTATATCTCATTTCTTTATTCAACTCTATTTCTATCATATCACTATCTTTGACATCTACTTATACTTTATTCTTTTTTATTCCAATTGTAATGATAGACTTTGTGATTAATGATAATACCAACCTATATGCGGGATTTGCTAAAATATTTTCATGTGTTTATTGACAGGTGGGTGATCTCACAATAGTGTGTCCCACATTTTGGGATGAAGGATTTCGGACTTGCTCCAAAAAAGAAAAAAATTTGATGGCTTCGCGTGAAGTATTGACTTTGCACAAAGTGACTGATAGGCTTCACGTGAAGTACCCTGCGTGGGTGACTTTGCATGAAGTCATGACTTTGCTTGAAGTACGCCATGCAGGGTACTTTGCATGAAGCCATTTTTCACCAAAATTTGTTTAAATTTCTGACTACCCATTTCATTTTTACTATTCACTTTTCTAGATTTTGTGGACCCAGGGCTTAGAGCGAACCAGTGACGATGTCAGCAGCTCCCGAGCTTCTTCGATCTCTTGTGCTTGTTACTAGTACCAGGTACACACATTTTTCTCATTTTTTATTGTAAATTGTATGTTTTATATTTATTTTAGTTAATTATTTGTTTT
>MU223396.1:1437274-1454002 GCA_018584345.1 Thuja plicata
TCGGTAACAACTAGTGGCACTAGATTCCATGCACCTACATATCCACGGTCTTGATTGATGCATTCCTCATAATTGTCAGCAATGCAGTGACAACAAAAGCATGAGTAGTCCCTAGTGTTCAACGTCCCATTGTGACAGTTTGTACTCATAAATGAATGCAAAGATCATGTCCTTTCTATTCACTTACAACCATGCATAATTTTTCTATCCACACCTGAACAAAAGCATATATTATATATATTAAACAAGAATAAACATAAGATATATATATATATATACATATATATATACATACATATGTATATATGTGTGTGTATATATATGTATATATATACATTTATAGACACACACACACACACATATATATATATATATATGTATATGTATATATATATAAATATATGTATATATATATACACATATAACACATGTAGTTCTCATCATAAATAGGTTTAGAATCCTAATCATTGGGTTATTCTTCATAATCAAATCATATTACTAAAAGATATTCATTTCCTAAATCCATATGTACTAATAACAATAATCACAAATAAGTACAATAAAGTATCTGAGAGGTATGTCATCATCTAGGTTTATCCACCATACTTATCAATGATTAGGGTTAGGTTTATTATATTAAAGCATACACTATAAAGAGATTATCACATAATGAGAGAACCAATAGGGACAATTAACTTACCCTAGTCATCAACATCGTGATCAACATCTAGAAGCACCACATAAAATACGCGATTTATTCCAAGTAACCTTAAAAGAAGAAGGTATAGAAATCACTTATATATATATATATATATATATATATATATATATATATATCAAGCACATATCACATAACATCCTAAACATAGATAGGTCTAGAAAGGTCTTCAACACCTAAGTGGAGATTAACATACACCAAAGGATCCCTTAAGATACAGTGTCTATCGTTAGGGCCAACCGGTACTATATTATAAAACCATTAGAATAAACTGTTGGAGTAGATCATACATGTATCACAAATATCTACACATTAAGAGAAGCATCAAAAGATCTCCTATATACTTCTTGTACTTCATGCAATAAGTTTGTCAACAAGATACTTAAATTAGAGTATTACTTCAAAATTACTTTTATCAACTTGAAACTCCAAAGTATTCATGTTTTCTTACTAACATCAATATATTAGGAAAATGTGTATTTTACCAATCAAAATTATCACTGCCTTTCACAATATAAAATTTCCTATCTATGGTAACCGGTATAAAAAGAAGGATTTTTGATAAATTTTGTATTTTTGACACACAATCTAATCCTATACAATACAACATGTGGGACTTTATTAAAAATAAGGTATATAACACAAAGGGGTATATAACATTTATATTTATTATGTTCATGAAGGGAATATATCAAACAATTGTTATTTACTTTTGCAATCATGAAACTAAAACAATCCAGATACTCAAAACTTACAATTTGCATTAAAGCACAGTTTTATAAGAAATGTTTTAGAAGACATCAAAAAACCTCTTTTAGCAAGTAAACAATATTCTCTTTCTTCAAGATTTAAATGGACTTCCAATAACTTACGACACATACACATTTTACAATACACATATTCTAAGTCATCTTTCATAATAGTTGTAGTGTTTGATTTCCAAAATTACATTCACACCCCTAGAGGAGTTCTAACAAGTTCCCAATTTATTGCACTATTATTTATTAATCTAGGATCCCTGCTTAAATTTGACTAGTTATATTTATACTTTTCCCAAATTTGTATGTGAGGCAGTTTCCACATAATATTTAATTAATTTCAAACAACAATGTGAAAGAGTTCTTTCAAATTTATTATTTCATAATGATCATAGACCCATCAAGAAAGGAGTACATGAGTCCTACTATTATCAGAACATTTAAATCCATAACATAACCCTCATACGCTTTAACCAATTTTTAACATTACCCTCATACACTTAAAACTTTTGAGATAACACCGTATCCAAGTAGAAATTGAGTAATATACATATCAATATTCTTATAGAATTTATTTACCACAGTAACTTCTTATTCATAGCCGATCAAAAACTTAATGTTAATTTTATTGCTACTATGGTGTTGATCACAATGTATATGAAACATGATTTTGTTTCCATGAAACCCATCTAGGATCCTAACCACTCGCTAGACATCTAGAAAGACATATTTTGTAAAAAAAAAATCCATCATAAGTACAAATAATCGATCATCGTACCTACTCTTCCCTAGACTTGCATGATTAGGTTATCTTAACTCATTTTCTATGCAAATTAACATGGCATGCAGATAGGATATAGCTTCTTACTAAAACAAGGATAAAATTTCCTCTTCCTAAATACAAATATGAATTATAGCCTATGATTAAACCTTGGGGACATAGGTCCTTTACCTACAGGTTTCCTAATTGAGTATTCACAAATTTTCCAAATATAGTATTGCCTTTATCTAAACAAATTTTGTCCTTCAAACTTATTTCTTGAGAGAGAGAGAGAGAGAGAGAGATGGCAATAAATTATTTTTTCCTTACTTTTCAAGTTCCTACTTCAAGAAATTATGGGAGAGGGGAAAGAGAGAGATAATTAAAACATTTATTATATTTCAAATATCTATTACAAACCTATTCACTCATGTGCCCTAGTTTCTACATTCACATAATGATCTATGCTACCCCTCTCTTCATCTTTTCTCAGGAAAATTTCATTTCCAAATTTTGAACCAAGACACGATACCAATGTTTTCACCATGAAATTTAATTATTTCCATTTCATTCCTATAAGAATAAAATCAAGTACTACCACAATAATTTTGTTCTTCACATTTAAGATGCAAAAGCAATTCATTTATAAGATACCTTGAGTAGGATGAATAGAAGTCAACTGGGCATTTATAAAAAGATAGAGTGCACACCATTTCCAATAAAATATATTATAGGTAGGGTTAGAAGATAATATTTCCTACTACCACAATTAAGATTTAAAACATCGAGCATCCTTTTATTTTTGACTTTTATAGGTATACTAGTGCCTTTTAACAACAAGAAGATGACACACACAAGTCTCAAGAATTCCTTAACATTCTATTATTGTTACAAAAAAATCCATTTAACACATCATTGATCTCAAAATGAAAAAACATAAGTAATTCATATAAGATAACTCAATCATAGAGGAACAGGTGTACCCTTGTACGACAATGCAACAAAAATATAAGAAACTTAGCCTTCATTTCCTATGATTCAAGTTTTTCTAGCATAAAGATGAAATCAAAATGAGACAATGATAAATAGTCAATGTTATGCATAGGTGAGCTATGAGTTCCAGAGTTCCCAGTGTGGAAACCTAGGGCTCTATTACCAAGATGTCACGCCCCACCAGGGAACCCGGGAGGACAAGCCAAATAACTACTAAGAGATGTGAATATTTTTTTTCCAATGAAATATAACAAACTAATATAAGTCCTCATAGGTTCCCTAACACTGCTATTCAAGAAACATAATCTAATTTATTCATTTATATATTATGAGTTACCCATTAAGGCAATTATTGATTAGTTTAAGATTACTAAATCATTCCTTTACTTCTAACATTAAGTTTGAGGGATAATCTTACTACCATTCCTAATATTTTAACATGCAACTATGCGAGTTATCCTTTACATAAACTTATGTCATTATTTATACTATTCATTCATACACTATCTTTTATATCACTTTTCATTTAAGCATTCAGGTGAGAGACTAACATTCATTAGATATGCAATACCCTATGTATTTTAATATTCCATACACATTTTAGGTACATATTCAATATAATCTAATGTTGAATTCTATAGATATCTTATTTCATTGATTCATCATTTCATAATAATTTTCCATGAACCTTACATCAAGACACGATGCATTCATTCATAAATACATCATTTCATACTAAGTCTAAGTTCATTTCTCATGTAAAATAAACTAATAGAAGATACAGTAATAAATACCCTAAATAATTATCTTTTCATATTGATAACATGCAATTTTTTCCCTTTCCTTTTACCTATATCTACCCATTCCCTTAAACATTGCTTTGATTTACATTGATATAGATAATATCAGCACATCCAATTATTTCCTTACAAGATCGTACTATTACAAGAAAGCATATGCATAAATACATCTTTACATATACAATAGGAAGTCTTCAAAACTAAAAATATGGAAGCAATAGGAGTTGAGAACATCCATTTGACCACAAATAGTACCTAAATATAAGAAATATTAACCACCCAACCACATGGATCTAAAAAGAGTCAAGGCCCTCATGCTAGGAGATAGAAACCAAGGTCCACGCAAGAGGGTAACAACTAGGATACTCCTTAGGTGATGATGGCCCTTCCCAAAACATAAAATAACTAAAAGCACAAGAAGACCACAAGGACCACAAAAGACATGACCAACATTGGTAAGGATGCTAAGCTACAAGCTAGGTGAGTTTCATCGCATAGCCCTCACCCCTTGGTTTATCCTGGTACTAGCCACTCTGGGCCCCTGTCCCCAAGTAAGCACATGCAGAACCAAATACCTTTCATGAGGACAAGGTTGTTCGATCATGCCATCAAAAAGGCACCTTCTCCCACTCCCATCCCTAGTCTGTACTAGCACTAGCCACATGGGATAGACACAAATTTATCTTTATTAATGTTTATTTCCCCATTACCAGTTCATTTATTTATATTATCACTTTATTAAATAACTCATCATAAGCTTATCTTGGTACTAGCCACTTAGGGTCCCGACCCCTCACTAAGAGCCACTCACGTAGTGTCCTTAGGTTCCCTAACCAAACAAGTATCGAAAAAACATAAGGAATCCCCATCATAATATATAGGAAGTCATAAAAATGTCACAAAATCAATTAATTGGTTTTAGAAAACCACTAGTTGTCCCAAATCCTCTAGACAACCCTAAACAAAAATTAGGTAGTCAAACAGATTAAAATGAATCCAAATTGAATCAAAATGCATCAAAAGTATTCAAAACTGTATAATTACATTAATAACCTCATCAAAACATAAATTATAACATCATAGTATCATTGTATTGGGTTTTAGGAGATCATTGATTGATCCTAGTCCACAAGATAGTCCTAAATCCTAATCTGGCATTCAAAATGCTTCAAAATGTATAAGGAGGCATAAAAATGCACTATGAATGATATTAAAACCATATTAAATGAAATCATACATAATTTTATTCAAAAATCAAACCCTAATAGCCTCTAGTTGTTGATAGGACCCCCAGACATCAATTTAACCCTAAAACTATCAATCTGGAAGACTTGCACACTTTGTGACCTAATCTATGCACTTGGCTGCTATTCTACGCACTTGGTATGATAATCTGAACACTTTTTAAGATAATTTTTGCACTTTTTCATGGGAGTTGCGCACTTGGGCCCAAGAGTTGCGCAGGTTGTCAGAAACAATGTTTTTTGAAGAAAAGCAAGATACTTTAAATATATGGCAAAAATTGGGAAAAATCCACACACTAGGAGTGAAATATGATGAAGAACCATTTGATATATCCCTTTTTTCCTTCCTTAAACATCATTATACAATCCCCAAACATCATATCAATGTGGGAAATTAGTCAGGACCAGACATAGGTAAAAAGAGAAATTAAGAGATGAATTTATAACAACGTATGCAAAAACTTATAATTTACATTCCTAAAGGCTCCTAATGGATCCTAAAACAATTAAAAGTCATCCAAAGACTCTAAATAACATAATACAAGAGGTTTGGAAACAAATTATTGAACAAGAAAGAGCGTCTAGAAGACAAACAACATAAATGACTCATTGCAATTCCAAATTCATTATTTTCTAAGAATATAATTCAGAGATGGAAATAATAATTACACACAACAGACAAAGATAATAGATAAGCAAGATCTCCTTCCAGGATAGACCCTACCTGGAGTCTTGCAGAGAAACAATTGATGAAGAGCATCTTGATCACTCCATTGATTCCACATGTTCCCTATTTTGCTTCCACCAATTTCTTGTTTTTCCTTTTTAACTCCTCTAGTCTCCCTTTCCAAATTGATTTCTCCTGCCATAAATAACTTACAGGAGTGGTTGCACAGGAAAATCCAACTATTGCAACCCTTTGCAATCAATGGTTGGTAATAGTTTCTTAAAGCATCTTTAATTATTATTTGTATGATATTCATGTACTCCTTTTTTTAAGCTTGTTAATTATCATTCTTAAAACATTTACCTTAGGGAGGGTTAACATAATTTTTCCTTACTCCAATATAATTACTAATAAATAATAAATGCACGTTTATTATTTTATTTCTTTTACCTCTAAATACAAAAAGAATTACCTCTCAAGGTTAATATCCTTTTTTTGATAGCTTAATAATTTTAATATCCTCATATTACCATTTTAATAATATCCTTTTTATACATTATAAACACATACAATCATATAATCACATCCTAATATATATATATATATATATATATATATATATATATATATATATATATACACTATAGACATTATTTTATAAGTAATATAATACACTCACATTAATTCATTATAAAATATTTTAATACAAAATTAGAAAATATCCTTATATATCACTCATACCAAGACCTCAAATTCACTCCTAACGTAAAGAGAATCACAATACACATACATCTAATAACAATTAAGCCCTAAAGATCAAATGCCCATAGAGGAGAAAGAACAAACCAACTTAACACAACAAAGCTATCGAGATAGAAAAACAAATTGCCATGATGCCAAGGAAAACATATACAAGACTAAATCAAGAGTACCCAACCTAGGTGCAAAGGATCATAAGAAAAGGATAAAGGTAGGTTTATTCTTGCAAGAACTCAATACTATCTCCACAACAACAACAATGATTGTATATTTTGAGGCACACTCATAACTATGAAGTCAGGTGAAGTCGATGCCTAGTACTTGCAAGCCTGCATCATAAAGCAGAAATACATGTGCATAGATATAAATATAAAAGAAATTATTGCAGACATATGATTGGGATCGATACATCGAGTGGACCTCAGCTATGTGAGTAACTATGACTTCATCCCAATTCATGAAAACACATAATATATATACATATAACGCATGTAGAATAATCATAAATATGGTTAGAATCCTAATCATTGGGTTAGTCTTCATAACCAAATAATATTACTAAAATATATTCATTTCCTAAATCCTTATGTACTGATAACAATAATCATAAATAATTACACCAAAGTATCTGAGAGGTATGTCATCATCTAGGTCTATCCACCATACTTATCAATGATTAGGGTTTGGTTTATTATATTAAAGCATACACCATAAAGATATTATCACATAAAGAGAGAACCAATAGTGACCATTAACTTACCCTATTCATCAAAATCATGATCAACATCTAGCAACACCACATAAAATACATGATTTATTCCAAGTAACCTTAACAGAAGAAGGTATAGAAATCAATTATATATATTCATCAAGCACATATCACATAACATCCTAAACATAGATAGGTCTACAAAGGTCTTCAACACCTAAGTGGAGATAAACATAGACCAATGGATCCCTTAAGATAGTATGTCTATCATTAGGGTCAACCGGTACTAGATTATGAAACTATTAGAATGAACTATTGGAGTAGATCAAACAAGTATCACAAATGTATGAGCATTAAGAGAAGCATAAAAAATTATTACCACACTGAAGAGAATTTAACAAAAGCATAAAAATTCTTTTAGTGTTAGAGGGGTAGTACATCCTTCCCCCCTAAGATTTGACTTACTCCTAGAAGTCAAAAGATATAAAATGAACCATACAACACACATAAGTCTTAAATTTTTATCCAATAGAGTAGCAATATTCCTACTCTAAAACCTTAATTTAATGATTGCACACATAATTCTCTTATCAAGAATTTTTATAAATCCTATCTTAATATAATTTAGTGTAAATTAAAGAATCTCCTATTACTTCATGCAATAAGTTTGTCAACAAGATACTTAAAATTAGAGTACAACTTCAAAATTACTTATATCAACTTGATACTCCAAAGTATTCATGTTTTCTTAATAACATCAATGTATTAGGAAAATGTGTGTTTTACCAATCAAAATTATCACTTCCTTTCACAATATATAATTTTGTATCTATGGTAACCAATATAAAAAGAAGGAATTTCTGATAAATTTTCTATTTTTGAGACACAATATAATCCTACACAATACAACATGTGGGACTTTATTACAAATAGGGTTCTAAAATTTGTGTTCCTTACCAACTATGCATGTCAAACACAGAGGGGTATATAACATTTATATTTATTATGTTCATGAAGGGAATATATCAAACAATTGTTATTTACTTTTGCAATCATGAAATTAAAACAATCGAAATACTCGGAACTTACCATTTGCATTAAAGCACAATTTTATAAGAAATATTTTAGAAGACATACAAAAACCTTTTTTATCAAGTAAACAGTATTATTTTTCATCAAGATTTAAATAAACTTCTAATAACTTAGGACACATAGACATTTTACAATATGCATATTCTAAGTCATCTTTCATAATAATTGTAGTGTTTGATTTCCAAAACCATATTCACACCCCTAGAGGAGTTCTAATCAGTTTCCAATTTATTGCACCATTATTTATTAAGCTAGGATCCCTACTTAAAGTTGACTAGTTAGATTTATAATTTTCCCAAATTTGCAGGTCAGGCAGTTTCCACATAGCATTTAATTAATTTCAAACAACAATGTGAAAGAGTTATTTCAAATTCCTTATTTCATAACGATCATAGACCCATAAAGAAATGAGTACATGAGTCCTACTATTATCACAACATTAAAATCTATAACATAAATTTAATTTCTATCCCTTACCTATTTGTAACATTACCCTCATACACTTTAAAGTTTTGAGATAACATCACATCCAAGTAGAAATTGAGTAACATAAATATCAATATTCTTATAGCATTTATTTACCATAGTAAATCCTTATTCATAGCCGATCAATCACTTAATGTTGTTCATTTTATTACTACTATGGTGTTAGTCACAATGTATATTAAATATGATTTTGTTTCCATAAAACCCATTTAGGATCCTAACCACTCGCTAGACATCTAGAAACACATATATTTTAAAAACAACTTCCATCATGAGTACAAATAATCCATCGTCATACCTACTCTTCCATAGAATTGTGTGATTAGGTTAACTTAACTCATTTTCTATGCAAATTAACATGACATGCAGAAAGGATATAGCTTCTTACCAAAACAAGGAAACAATTTCCTCTTCTTAAATACAAATCTAAATTATAGCCTATGATAAAACCTTGGGGACATAGGTCCTTTACCCAAGGGTTTCCTAATTGAGTATTTACAAATTTTCCTAATATATTATTGCCTTTGTCTAAACATTTTTTGTCCTTGAAACTTATTTTTTAAGAGAGAGAGAGAGAGAGAGAGAGAGAGAGAGAGAGAAATTATTTGTTCCTTACTTTTCAAGTTCCTATTTCAAGAAAATACAGGAGAGGGGAAAAACATAAATAATTGAAATGGTTATTATATATCAACTATATATTACAACCTTAGTCACTCATGTGCCCTAGTTTCTCCTTTCACACAATGATATATGCTACCCCTCTCTTCATCTTTTGTCAAGAAAAATTCATTTCCAAATTTTTAACCAAGACACGATACCAAATTTTTCACATCTTGCCTAGGTACAAATTATTCGCCATGAAATTTAATTATTTCCATTTCATTCCTAAAAGAATAAAAACAAGTAATACCACCATCATTTCTTTCTTCACATTAAAGATGCAAAAACAATTCATTTATAAGATACCTTGAATAGGATAAATAGACACTAATGAAATTTAGCCTAATTTTTGGCGCGTTGTGGTCGCTTTTGCGACTCAAAAATGTTGAGCATTTGACCAATGTAGTCATTGAAGTTTTTTTGTTGAAGCATGTGACGACTAACATTATTGGTCGGTATACCCATGACCCAATGGTTGAAAAAAAGGGTTGTGTAGTCAAGAATTGTAAGCTCCTTGCACAACCAACCCATTTTATAATTGGTCGAACTTACAACCAACATATGACATGAACAATTGAAAAAATGATGGCAATACCATATGTCTTCATTTCTAGCCATTAAACAAGTGGTGTTAATATCATCAAGATAGAATAGGTTACCTTTTATATGTTCACTAGTTCTTATCAACCTTCCTGATTCATTTTTCAATCTTTTCCTTCTTATGCTCAAATGCAACTCGGTGACCTGTGTTATTCAGCTATGAAACACTCAATAGATTATAGTTAAGTCATTTTACCTAGTATGCACTTTCACATCTGATCAGATTATTTAGCATTATGGTTCCTTTACCTTCAATCAAACAAGGTGAGTCATTACCCATTCTTACTGATCCACCATTATAATACTCAAACGTTTCAAACTTTTTTTTATCACTAGTCATGTGGTGAGTGCACCCACTAGCTATAATCTAGACATCATTCTTACTAACCTTAGATATGAGTGCAGTCTCAACATACCTTTCCTCTTTGTCTGAATCATCCTTCATGGCTACAAATACCATCTCAATATCTTCATTAGATTCGGTGTTAGTATCTCCAACTTTGTTCTCAGCCACGTAACAATCTTTCTTCCCTTTGTCCTTGTAGTCTTGAGTATCTCTTCTATCAGATTGATGATTACTTTGGTAATATCTATTATCATTTTTTTCAAACATCTTTTCATATGATCTGTCACTATTTCTATCTTCTTTTCTTTTGTTAGGACATCTAGCAGTAAAGTGTCCAATCTCTTTATAATTAAAACATACAAGTGGTACTTTACCTTTGTATCTACCTTTGCCTCTCTACAATATTCTAGTCATTACTGCTTCAATATCATCAAGTCCTTGGTCATCACTATCACTTTCACTATCATTCCTCATAGTGTGTTTATGACTTGACTTACTAATTTTCAAAGAAGTATTGAATGCAGACTCAATAGATGGTAAGACACTACTATCAAAGTTATTCATCTCAAATGAAATAAGTCTACCAATTAGACTATCTAGAGTAACATTATTATTTTCTATTGCTCTCATTTATTGAATAGAAGATACTCTAATATCATATACAGGAAGTAAGGTTCTTAGGATTTTACTTACCACTCTTTCTTCTTCAAGTACACCTCCAACTCCTCGGATAGTATTGACTACCTCTTTGATTCTGTAGCTATACTGAGTGATATTTTCTCCTTCTTTCATCCTTAGGTCATAAAACCTTCCTCTTAGGATTTTTGACTTATCTCTTAGCACATTAGAATCTCCACCATGTACTAGCTTCAATTTGTCCCACATTTGCTTTGCAGAGGTGCAGACTTTGACATCTTAAAATTCAGCATCAGAGAGTGAGGAAGCAAGCTCTATCATCATGCAATTGTGTTCATGCTTTTATCTCAATTGATCAAGTGTGTGAGGTCCTGTAGACAACACATATTCAGTAACCAAGTATTGAGTAACATCATTTCCAATACCTGATAGCTGGAGTCTTATCCTGCTTTTCTATTATGCAAAGTTGTCTTTGTTCAACTTGGGCACATCTTGTTTGTTCATCTTATGATCTTTAGCTTAGGTTGTGAAACCTTCCTTTCTAAGCACACAAGCTCTGATACCAATTTTTAGAATAACTAAGAAGGGGGTGAATCAGTGGCCTCAAATATATTCTAATAAATCAACCCAAAAACTTAGTACCACAATTATAAGCCTCTAGTTATCTTCAGTCCTACAAGATGTATGCCTTGAAATAATCTTACCAAATAACTACTTCTCAGTGTTCACCGTTAAACCTTATTCTTAATCTTTACCGATTAGCAATCTAGAATTTATCAAATTATAGTAAATAACTTAGTGTTTACCAAACAATCTTGTTTTAGTAATGTGTAAAGAAAAACATGAAAGTAATGACTCATAAACACATTTTACACTTGTATTTTTAACATGGAAACCTTGTTAAGGGAAAAACCACTTGGGACTAGTAACCCAAAATTTTCACTCTTCTGAAGTGAGATCTTTGAAGAGCCAACCCTGTCATAGGTTACAAACACACTTTTAAGTATGACCTTGCTAGAGGATTTATCACTAATAGTTAATCACTTGATATCTGGCATTTCACTATGCTATCTTCGTGAATTAACCTGTTGATACTCCTTGGGATGTATTTCAATATGTAAAGGATTTGTTTAGATCCTGCTCAGTTAAGAGAATTTTCTTATCCAATGGTTAAACTGAAACAATATATGATTTTTTCATAAATAAAATTATACTTTTCATATGTTCAGATCTATTATAAGCTCATAATACCTTTTTTATCAATATTTCTCTTTAATAAATTATCTCCACTTCTTTCTTCTCGGTGATGTGCTTCTCTGTTTCTCGGTGTCCGAAAAAATATTAGCTCTGTTCTTCAGCTTGTTTGATCATGATGCAGAGAATCATGGAACTCAACCAAAATTTTAGGATCTATCTGATCCAATCAATTATTTCAACACGTTCATCAACCACTTCATCATATTAGAGGCATATTCAATCACTAAACAACATAAATATTATCTTCATCAAATCATTTGTCCTTCAGGACAATCTTTAAAGATTGATTTATTTGACCCATCAAATCAAAATATGAATTTTTCTAGAAAGAATGAAGTTTTTAGAAAACATCAAGAACTACCATTTACCAAAATTACAAATTCTTATGATTCCATTTGATCCCTCAACCAATAACAATTTCAGATTGCCACTTCTGGAAACATTCTCAAAAAATTCAAAAGCCCTGCTTGCTAGGGCATCAAATATATTTTTCAAAAAAAAACCAAATGATCTCAAAAAAATTTCATATTAACCCTTTATGATTCTAGTTTCATGATATTCAATCCATTAAATTTTCCCATGGTTCAATCATGAGATAATCACAAACCCTCTCCTGTAACTCCATTTAAGATAGTTTAAAAATAGTTTTTACAAAAATATTCATAACTTTCACCAATATTAATAAAAATGACTCAAACAAAAGGGAAATGAAATTTTATTCACATAAATTTCAAATTAATCCAAATATAGATCTTAATTCCTCCATATGAACCTGTACCAAATGTTGCATTATGACTGTTCTCAAGAAGTTTGAAATCTGCGAACAACAACTTTCACCAAAACGTCCATAACTTCTTCATTTCTCAATGAAATCACTCCAAAAAAAAATAAGAAGGAATTTTATTCACTATAATTTATATCCATACATTTTATACAATGTTTCCAGGCCTTATAGGTACGTACAAGGCATGAAAACAACATAAAAATAGTGAAACCAATCAAAATAAATAAGTTTGAATACACCCAAATTGTTTCAAAATGTTATCCTTCTTCTTCTTCCTTCCATTAATGATTTGGTTTGACCATATAATGGTATTTAAAGACTCTTTTACATTTAAAACCTCCCTAACTACCCCATAACTAATGGAAAACCAAATTTACGTCTTTTTTTTGCATTTTGACAATTTTTTTGCTTGACAACATTTGTTGTTAAGTTGACAACTTTTACAACTTTTACAAAATGACCTTGCAACTTTGTAGAAACCTTAAAAACATGTCACAATAGAATATTAATGAAATTTTACACCATTTCCACCCTTCCATGGATGGTTTTACATCATTTTACCTTTTTGACCAATTTAGGCCTTAAATGGACACTATGACAATTTTGACAAAAAGGCTCATTTAGCCTTACATCAATGGACTCAATACATCACAAATGAAATTATGACATAAAATTTACTCAAATGGATTATGTTATGATATTATACTTCTTTTGGAACCTCTTGGTTCTTTTCCTTGTACCTGGGTGCTCCTACACCATACTCCCGACCTTCAAAAGTTTCCAAGTCCCTTGGAAACATGGAACCAATAACCTGCAAGAAAAAAATAGACCAAAAACCTCTCTCTGCCTCTTCATGCCTCCCATGACCATAAAATTTTCCTTTAAGGACATAGGACTGTCCTTATAGTCACCTTCTCATTTACTCTTGTCAGTGGAGTATACAATGGTTGCAACTTCATGGTGCCTTATCAGTCAGAGATCCACCTTTACCTTGTTGCTCCAAAC
The DNA here is from genome assembly GCA_018584345.1 of Thuja plicata. NCBI lineage: Eukaryota > Viridiplantae > Streptophyta > Pinopsida > Cupressales > Cupressaceae > Thuja > Thuja plicata. The sequence goes on from MU223396.1 coordinate 1,451,549, forward strand.
AACTCACCTCTTGCCTCACCTAGGAGTCCCATCATTCCTCTTTCCCTAGTCTCTTGGAAACCAACTAGACCATTCCTTCACCCTGGACCTTCTCTTGGCCCTTGACATACTTCCAGTGTCTGTACACACAACACAAACTTCATATGCAGCTAGTGGATAAGCACCTACAACCAAACCATTAGCAACACAAATCACCAAACAACCCAGATCTTCTGCTGAGCTCTGATACCAATATGATGCAGAGCATCATGGAACTCAACCAAAATTTTAGGATCTATCTGATCCAATCAATTATTTTTACACGTTCATCAACCACTTCATCATATTAGAGGCATATTCAATCACCAAACAACATAAATATTATCTTCATCAAATCATTAGTCTTTCAGGACAATCTTTAAAGATTGATTTATTTGAACCATCAAATCACAATATGAATTTTTCTGGAAAGAATAAAGTTTTTATAAAACATCAAGAACTACCATTTCCCAAAATTACAAAGTCTTATGATTCCATTTGTTCCCTCAACCAATAAAAATTTCTGACTGCCACTTCTGGAAGCATTCTCAAAAAATTCACAAGCCCTGCTTGCTAGGGCATCAAATATATTTTTCAAAAAAAAACCAAATGATCTCAAATAAATTTCATATTAACCCTTTATGTGTCTATTTTCATGATATTCAAGCCATTAAATTTTTCCATGGTTCAATCATGAGATAATCACAAACCCTCGCCTGTAACTCCATTTAAGACAGTTTAACAAAAGTTTTTACAAAAATATTCATAACTTTCATTAATCTTCATTAAAATAACTCAAAAAAAAAGGAAATGAAAGTTTATTCACATATATTTCAAATTAATCCAAATATAGATCTTAATTCCTCCATATGAATCTGTACCAAATGTTGCATTATGACTGTTCTCAGGAAGTTTGAAATCTACAAACAACAACTTTCACCAAAACGTCCATAACTTCTTCATTTCTCAATGAAATCACTCCAAACCAAAACAAGAAGGAATTTTATTCACTATAATTTCTATACATACATTTTATATAAATTTTCTAGGCCTTATAGGTCCGTACAAGGCCTGAAAACAACATAAAAACAGTGAAACCAATCAAAATAACTAAGTGTGAATACACCCAAATTATTTCAAAATGTTATCCTTCTTCTCCTTCCTTCCATTAATGATTTGGTTCAACCATAAAATGGTATTTAAAGAATCTTTTACATTTCAAACCTCCCTAAGTACCCCATAACTGATGGAAACCCAAATTTACATCTTTTTGTTGCATTTTGACAATTTTTTTGCTTGACAACATTTGTTGTCAAGTTGACAACTTTTACAAAATGACCTTGCAACTTTGTAGAAACCTTAAAAATATGTCACAATAGACTATTAATGAAATTTTACACCATTTCCACCCTTCCATGGATGGGTTGACATCATTTGACCTTTTTGACCAATTTAGGCCTTAAATGGACTGTTGAAATACAACTCAACATCTATGATGGAGATCGATGTAATATTGGCTTGCACTATTTTATTTGTGTACTTGCCTTCAATCAATATATTTTGGATTATATGTATATGAGTGAGAAGACATATCAATGGATAGACATGTCTCCACATATGTGGAGACATGTCTCTCCACCAATACGTATCTTCATTAAACATTGCAAACATTACACATAATCGATAGTTTTTTAAACATAAAGATGACTATTTATTCCACATAGAATAAATTAATATAATGATTTATCATTTAATATCCAAATATGATTATGTATGTATGTATGATAAAATATGTAATAATAATAATAAACTCAATTATTATTATGTATATTCGTACATATATACATATAACTCATAAATCATTCTATTGATTGAGATGATCATCCATGATTGTTTTTTTATTTGACCGAAGCTATAAACATCAACACTCCCTCTTAGCTAGGGAGGATAAATATATTAATTCAATGTAATATGTGAGTATGAATAATCATTTAAAATTTATATCATTTTACTGATATAATGAGTAATGGTCTTCAAGTATCAAGTCCATGATACTCACCAAGTACTCAGAGCAATGGTCTCCAAATATCAACTCACAAGATATTCACCAGGTGCTAAAAATGATTATCATGAGTAATGGTCTCCAAGTATCAAATCCATGATACTCACCAAGTACTCAGAGAATTGGTCTCCAAATATCAAGTCCATGATATTCACCAAGTACCCTTGTATGATATGTGAGTATGGATAATCATTTTAGACTTATATCATTTTACTGATATAACAAGTAATGGTCTCCAAGTATCAATTCCATGATACTCACCAAATACTTAGAACAATGGTCTCCAAATACCAACTCACAAGGTATTCACCAATTGCTCAAAATGATTATCATGAGTAATGGTCTCCAAGTATCAAATCCATGATACTCACCAA
>MU223396.1:1455385-1487486 GCA_018584345.1 Thuja plicata
CTCACATAGTGAATGCAATCAAAATTTGACAACCATGCAGTGAAGACATCCATATCTCAGACCTCCATGTCACATCCCATTCAGTCCATAATTGATTTCTCATATCCTCGGTCAATGATGGAGATGATTTTAACATGACATTAAACTAGGTCACAATTTATTTGAATGTGACCCAATCTATTTTCATCACATATAGACAAAGAATTTTCCGATGCAAGGGCTACAAAACAATGCACAATTCACCCCCATCTCACTACATCTAATGCAGACTATGCATACGAGGCATCTCATCCTCAACATGCAGCTTATGATCACCGTGAGCTCTTCCACCACCCCACATCATACACTCACCTACACACAAAGGTGAACATAAAGTCCACATCATTCAATTCCACCCATGGCTTTTTCTTAGATGGATCCAAATCTAATCCTCAGCAAGGATAATCAATAGATGTAGATTTAACTCGTTATTAGCATGTTGCACGAGAATTTTCTCTATTGTTACATCATCTTAATATGCTCACCAATGTTTCATAGATATATATACATTAGAATATTCTAAAGTGTTTAAAAAATTACTTATTAAAATGTCATCATGGCTATTGATGCCTTGAGTCAAAGTCTTCATTGACTACTCTTGGTTGATGCAAGATAGTGTTTTCTTTCATTCATTTAAATACCCTCTAGCATTGCATTGATAACATCATGCATGCTAGCTTCTCTAAGTTCCAAGGCAAAATAACTTCAACCCATTATTTGGTCATAGTCTTAGCCACTCCCTTTGAATGACAGCCTTCAAATTGTCGAGAAAGAAAGTTCCCAAGTCATACCCCATATAGGACCACTAGAATATTCATCAGGCTCGGGTACTATCACACCATTCACTCAAATTATCATAATTACTTCTATATTTTTGTGTTGGGTTGCCAAATTCACCAATCTTCAAATTCCATTATAAAGTGCACTGCTTCTATTCTTTGTCTTCTATATTTTCATTTATTCCTTCCATCACCTTCAATGTTGTATTAACATTTGAGACACTTGTGTGGATGATATTTGTAGGCCATGCCACAAGAACATTAACTTTGAGACCTATGACGTCGGGTTTCAGGATTTTGGGATCCTGAGTGCTCAGACCCCTTCACAAAAAATGTCACAACAGTCAGCACCTCTTTGGTGCCAAAAAAAGACCCCTAAAAATCAATTGCGGTAGTTAGTGAATTTTGCGTAAGTTTTAATGGTAATTCCATCTTTGTTTTCAATGTAAGTCATCGGTAAAACATGGGCATATACTATGATTTCCTCCCTAGAAGTTTAATCTTCCACCAATATCATCCCTGTGCCTCATGTTGCTTTGCATTAACAGTGCGAGTCTCCAACAGTCCACCATCATATTGGATTTGTGCATCAAATAAAGCCCCATCTCCCTCAATGTTTTACACGGCTTCATAGATCCCACTTAGCAGCAATGACAATGCATCTTGCAAGCTAGAAAATACATCTCAGTGAATAAAGGGATACGATAAAAATAACTCAATTTGGGAGTAATGAAACTCGATGCCAATGTAGTTAATGCCCATGGAGAGGTAACCAAATCGTAACCCACCAATGATCAAAAAGGATGCACAAAATTAAATAAATTGCTCAAATAATCTGTCGGTTCAGGAAATGGAAGAAATTTGATTACACAGGGCAAATAGATGGCTAGAGAACAAATGTCCAACTTCCTCTGCACTGTACACATCCTATACATACTCAAAAATTTGTATACTCCTCAAACCATGGTTTCTGTGGATAAATCTGAATATTGGTATACATGAAACTTTGGGAAAATTACATGAAGATCCTAAAGATGATATAAATTCAAACTAATAATATTCTCTCTTGATAGTTACTAAGTTTTCTTTTGTCTAACATATTTATTATTTATCCTCCTTATGGCAGTAAAGGCTCCCTTCTAATAATTCATATGGTCTTTGTGACTCTCGATTGATTCATTTGACACAAATGTTGTTTTTATATATTTCACTCATTCGAATCCAACGCTGCTCTGATACCATGTTGAAATACAACTCAACATCTATGATGGAGATCAATGTAATATTGGCTTGCACTATTTTATTTGTGTACTTGCCTTCAATCAATCTATTTTAGATTATATGTATATGAGTGAGAAGACATATCAATGGATAGACATGTCTCCACATATGTGGAGACATGTCTCTCCACCAATACATCTCTTCATTAAACATTGCAAACATTACACATAATCGATAGTTTGTTAAACATAAAGATGACTATTTATTCCACATAGAATAAATTAATATAATGATTTATTATTTAATATCCAAATATAATTATGTATGTATGTATGATAAAATATGTAATAATAATAATAAACTCAATTATTATTATTATTTATATTCGTACGTATATACATATAACTCATAAATCATTCTATTGATTGAGATGATCATCCATGATTGTTTTTTTATCTGACCAAAGCTATAAACATCAACATGGACAACTATGACAATTTTGTCAAAATGGCTCATTTAGCCTTACATCAATGGAATCAATACGTCACGAATGAAATTATGACATAAAATTTAATCAAATGGATCATGTTATGATATTATACTTCTTTTGGAACCTCCTGGTTCTTTTCCTTGTACCTGGGTGCTCCTGCACCAGATCAAGGCTGTATTAAGTCTTTCATCACCAGTATTCTCTTTAGCATCCTCTTCTCTATTCACTCCCCTAATTCAAATTGTCTTGTATCTTTATGGACATGATTTCACCATTTCTAAGTCCTTGAATTTCTTGTTCTTTGCATGATCCACAATTCTCTCCTTTCTTGCTTTAAAACTTACTTCAATTTTATCCCTTAGATTTCTCCTTGTCAACTGGAATAAAATAGATTTAAAACTCTGGCTTATCTCTGGCTTTTAACTTGTGTATGAAAACAATGTAATTTAACAGTTAACTCCTTCTTTAGCTCTTTCCAGCTAAGTCTTTTGTCATTTAAGAACTTCAGTTCTTTTCGGTGTTTAACTCCTTGTTAGCTCAGTCTTGGCTTCAATTATCCTTAGGCATCTTTGTCAGTCAGGTAACACCATGGTTCTGATCATCAGTAATGCTTGCTTGGGTTTCTTTCTTGGGTATCACTGTGACTCTTCTCTTAGGGTTCTCTATCTGTCGGGGTGCACTGTCTATCGATGTTTGTTTTCACTTAGTGTGTACTAAAATTTTATGCATTACTGATAGTATAAACTTTATCTCTCTAGTTCTTTGAAGTCTTTGACACTATGTATATAACCAATTAGATTATATCAAGTTGACATCAATGACAATACAATACATTACCAGATTTAATGTATTGCATTAATTTTTTGCAGCTCGGTGATCATCAACTTAAAATCTTCAAACATTCAATCAGTTATGGTTCATCATAGAATTTTCCAAGCCTTTTAATTTTTGTCAGCCTTGGTGCATCTAAAATAGGTTGGAAGGAATAAATTTTGAGTACTGATTTTTGTTCTAAGTTTCATGTAGGGTACATGGATAAGAAGACAACCTTTGGGGAATTTTTATTGCAACCAAATTCCCCTGTGACACCACACAATAAAGTACCTTCAAGGAGGATTCATGGAGCAAGTAGATAACCATTTATCTCTTGGGACAAGAGATTTTTCCTAAGAGGGGAGTATGGTGCAGGACCAGATCATGGACCAGTTGAAGACATAAAGGCTACAATGATCAGGGATGGAGTTACAAGGAATTAAAGGGTCAATTATAATTTCTTGAAGCCAATGATGGCTTTTCAATGTAATAAATTCAATCTAATATCAATTTGTCCTAATGGTTCTAAAAGGACCATATGATCAAATATTGAATGTAAGGGATCCATCTTGTATAAAATCAACTTATGCAAACAATCCACTAGGCCATTATTAATACATGACCATTCCTATGGTTGGAATGGAAGTTATGTATTTTCAAGGAAGGTATATGCATAGGTGACAAACATGCAGATTTGACCAAGCACTACTGGGAACTTGACCCAGCAACAAATGGACTTGTTATGGTTTTCACAATAGTACATCTATTTTTGGGTAAGCTCCCAGTAGCACTTAGGCAAATCTTCATGTTCATCAACAGTGCATATACCTTCTCTAATTAGCTCTTATATACAGGTTAAGGTGGTATATTTTGTATATGTTGTGTGGGTGTGTGCATGCCTGTGTGTGTGTGGAAGCAAAATCACCTGAGCAAGTGAATCAAGGTATGATGTCCTCTCATAGATAGGCCTGCAATATCTTTGAAACTGATCTCTAATCCATCATCAACAAGTGAAGAAGAAAAATGGATACTAGCTTGAGAAAAGAGGTATATAGAATCTTATAAAAAATACATAGAGAGCAGTGATAAACATGAATATATGGAGCAGTCAAAATAATGATATGTCTAAAAAATGTTACAAAGAATAAAGATAGTAAGTCAACATGCAATAAGGATACCCTAATAGAGGTTTTATACATACCTTAGATGAAGTCGTAGTTACTCACATAGATGAGGTCTACATGATGCACATGTATTTCTGCAAAGCTTTCTTTTATATTTATACCTATGCACATGTATTTCTGCTTTATGATGCAGGCTTGCAGGTACTAGGTATCAACTTCACCTGGCTTCACAGGTCTGAGTGTGCCTCCAAATCCTTGAACTTTGTTTTTTTTGCAGAGATAGTACTCATTTCTCACAAGAATAAACCTACCTTGGTATTTTTCTTATGATCCTTTGCACCTAGGTTGGGTACTCTTTATTTTGTCCTGTATATGTTTCCGTTGGCATGATGGCAATTTGTCTTTCTATCTGGATAGCTTTGTTGTGTTAGGTTTATTTGTTCTTTCTCCTCTATGGACATTTGATCTTTAGGGATTGATTGCTTTTATATGTATGTGTATTGTGATTCTCTTTATGTTAGGAGTGAATTTGAGGTCTTGGTATGAGTGAAATTAATAAGGATATTTTATAAATGTGGTATTAAAATTTTTTACAATGAATTAATGTGAGTGTATTATATTACTTATAAATTAATGTCTATGTATGAAATATATATATATATATATATATATATATATATATATATATATATATATATATTAGAATAACTGAGAGGGGGGGTTGAATCAGTTAGACTCAGTTTCCTCAATAATTATCCTACAGACCCAAATTCTTCCAAATGTATACCAAAACAAATTCAATCATATAAATTAGCTCGGTGAAAATGTATTATATAATATCAAACTTTCATCAATAGTGTTTACCGAATGTCGGTAAATTAATACTGTGATTACCGATCTAGCTCAATAAAATAAAGTGTAAAGTAAAATAACAATACACTATCATTCATGCACATTGACATAGATTTTTAATGTGGAAACCCTACTAAGGGAAAATACCACCTGGGATCAGAAACCCAAAATATTTTCACTCTTCGGAAGTGAGCTCAGTGAAGAGCCAACCATGTTAAAGGTTACAATGTACACTGTTAAATGTGACCTGGTTAGAGGATTTAAAAGTAACAGTTCTCTCTTGACCATGCATTCACTATGTGGTCAACAAGAAAACACTCAACATTCTTTGAGTGTTATAATAAAGACTTTCACTGTCCTACTCGACTAAGAGATTTATCTGTAACGATGGTTAAATTGATATAGTAATGTTCTGATTCAATTACAACTCTATTTTTCAGATTTTCATATCTATGCTAAGTACATAATACCTATGATCAATTTTTACTTCTTCATTTCATCTCATACTTCATACTTGTTCTTCTCTTCCTTCTATCGCTCGGTTATGTCTACAGAAAATACTTAGTTCTGTCTTTAACTATTTTGATTAGTCCTACATAAAATTTGCATGTATGCGCATCAGGTTTTATTCAAAATGAATCTTGTGTCTCTTATATAGACATCATGTCTCATTTAATTTTCATCCTTCAAATTTTGCCACTTAATCTCCATCGTTGATTTTCCCACTTGATCCTTCCTCGACAGTTGTGTTAAAAATACGTTTCAATCTTTGTTGTCCGATCTTCATTGAATTTTCCTGATCGTTTGATCAAATAACAAACTTTATCTTTTACCTTGAAATCATCAATTTTCTAGCTCAGCATTCTAGTCAGCCTCAATTTTAATTGATTTCTCGATCAATACCTTGTTGTGTCAGCGATCCCTTGCTCGGCTAATATAGTGAAGTATACACTATGTTTTACTGGTGTTCACTGTCTCTCAGAGTATATAGAACTCTTCATTTTCTGACCACATAAATATTGTTTGTTCTAGATCTCCAGTTCACAACAAATATTTTCCACCATAATAATACTCAAATAATTTGACATCAATGAAAATACATTAACTAATAATGTTTATCATCACTTCTGCAACTCGATTGAATATCATCAAATGACCTCAAACATTCAATTAGTTGTGGTTCATCAATCTCTCCCTTTGGCATTGATGGTGACACAATATGAAATATGCAATATTAAAATATGTCATACAAAAAATACCAAACTTTTGTTCTACAACTGCAACAATTCTATAGCTCTCTCTAGCTTGAATATAAATTGTGTCAGTATAAAAACTCACCATGCAAACTCTCTCTACAGTTCTGACTTTTCTGTTCTTGAATCTCTCTATATATTAGATATGTCTCTCCCTTTCTCTCTTCTCCCTTTAGTGGATAGATATTGCATTGATCATTTATCTTCCTTTATATTTCATCGATTAACTCTCTCCCTTTGACAACAATGCCAAAAACAAATATGCAGCTCTACAATAGCCAAATAAAATATCTCTAATTTTTGGTGCAGTAAAATAAGTACCTTACAGTGTAATGATATATCTATGTCAGTCTAGTTCAACTTTGCATCAACATGTTTGACATTCTGATTTCATGTAGGTTGATGCAACCTCCTACTTATCTTAGTTATCAATAAACAATGGACAAACCCCTAGTTAAGTACTCAAATGTATCCTTCGGTAAGGGTTTTGTGAATATGTCTATAAGTTGTTCTTTTGATTGTACATATTCTAGTATCACTTGTTTATCTTGTACTTGTTCTCTCAAATAGTGATATTTAATAGATATGTGCTTTGTCTTTGCATGCATTATGGGATTCTTTGAAATATTTATAGCACTTGTATTATCACAAAAGATTATCATTGGATCAGTGATCTCTTCATTCATTCCTTTCAACAGTTGTTTTATCCATGCGATGTTCGAACAATTTGTAGTAACAACAACATATTCTTCTTCTACATTTGACTGAGATGTGCATCCTTGCTTCTTTCTTATCCATGTGACTAATCTTTCTCCAATAAAGAATGCTCCACCAATAGTTCTCTTTTTTTCATCTATCTTTCCAGCCCAATCAACATCAGTATAAAATTTCAGTTCAAACTTTCCTCCTCTTTTATACCATAGTCCATAATCCTTAGTATTCTTCAAATATCTAAATATCCTCTTTACAACAGTCATATGTGATTCCCTAGGGTTAGCAAAAAATCTTGCAACAATTCGAACTGTCTTGTGTGAACAACATACATCAATTTACCAATCATAGATCTATACAATGTATGATTTACCACAGGTGTCTTATCTTCTTTTGTCAATTTTCATCCTATCACCATAGGTGTTCCAATTGGTTTTGATTCTTCCATTCTAAATGTCTTTAGTACTTCATTGATGTATTTAGATTGTGTAATGTAGATACCTACAGTCTGTTGTAAAATTTGCAATCCTAAGAAAAATTTGATCTCACCAAACATAAACATTTCAAATTCTTTCCTCATTTCATCAGCAAATGAAGTGCATAGGTTGTCATTACCTCCAAATATAATATCATCAACAAATATTTCAGAAATAAGAGTTTTATCATCAATTCCTCCTTTTAAATACAAATTTTTGTTGTCACTTGTTCTAATAAATACAATGCTTATAAGCTAAGAATACAATCTTTCATACAATGATCTTGGTGCTTGTTTCAGTCCATATAAAACTTTGTGTAACTTACATACCATGTTTGTCTGATTAGGTTGTTCAATGTATACCTCTTCTTCTAGTATTCCATTAAGAAATTCAGACTTTACATCCATCTGATATACCTTGAATCCTTTATATGCAACGTATGCAAGTAGTATTCTTACTCCTTCAAGTCTAGCAACGGGTGAAAAAGTTTCTCAATAGTAAATTCCTTCTTCTTGTGAATACCCTTTGCATACCAATCTTTCTTTATTTCTGGTTACATTCCCATCTTCATCTAGTTTATTTCTGAAAATCTATTTGGTTCCATTGACATTTTTATCACTCGATCTCGGTACTAATGTCCATGTCTTATTTTTATATATCTGCTCAATTTCCTCACTCGTAGCATTAATCCATTCTTCATTCTCTAATGAATCTCTAATAGTCTTAGGCTCAAATTCACACATTAAACAAGTGTTATCTCTTAACTTACTTCTTGTCATCATGTCTTCTCTTCTATCTCCAATAATCATATTTTGTGGATGATATCTTCACACATATTTATCAAGTACAGGTTCAACTCTCTATCCTTCATTATCTTTTTCTGTATGTTCATTGTCTTCTAGTTCATGATCTTTAGTTTCAACATTTTATTGATTTCTCGGTCTATGCTACATTTTTCTCGGTGACATTACCCTATTGCACAGTAATGATAGGCATCTACATTAGTATAGTATTAGGTTCTTCCATGTAGACAAATATAATGTAGTATTTTGATTCTTCCATGTTGTCCTCATCATTTTGCTCAGCAAACTCATCAACTTTTACATTTGCGCTTTTAATGATTTTGTTAAATAAATTGTTCAAACATTTGTAAGCTTTACTCTTAGTAGAATATCCAATAAATATTCCTTCATCACTTTTTGAATCAAATTTTCCATTTTGGTCATCTTTTTTAATATAGCAATGACTACCAAATATTCTAAAATACCTCACATTAGGTGCATAACCATACCATAACTCATAAGGTATTTTGTTTGAATCTTTCTTTAGTTGTACTTGGTTCAGTGTGTAAACAACTATGCTTACTGCTTCTCTCCAGTATGTTTGTGCAACATTCTTCTCAATCATCAATGTTCTGGCACAATCAACAATTGATCTGTTTCTTATTTTAGCAATTTCGTTCTGTTGTGGTGTCCTCGGTGCGAAAACTTGTCTCTTAATACCATACTCGTTACAAAAGTTAGTGAACTCATCATAAATAAATTCACCTCCTCTATCAGATTTCAAAACACTTCAAATCTCTACCAGTTTGTTTTTCTCCTTTAGCTTTGTACCAATTAAACATCCTAAATGCTTTAGATTTTTCTTATAGGAACATGACAGTCATCATCCTAGAGTAGTCATCAAAAAATAAAATAAAGTATATGACCCCATAATAGCTCTGTGGTATCATTGGTCCACATAGGTCTGTATGAACTAACTCCAAAATATCATTAGATGAAAAATTCTTGCTCTTGAAACTAGATTTTGACATCTTACTCATTTGACAATTTTTGCACATTACTTGGTCTAGTTTAGATAAGCTAGGTAAGCCTCTAACTTTTATTTTTCGACTAATTTTAACCATGTTTTCAAAATTTACATGACAAAGAATTTTATACCATAACCATATATATTCACTCTTTGCCAATAAGAAAGTAGTTTCACCAGTGTCAAGATAGAATAGGTTACCTTTAGATTGTTCACCAGTGCTCATCAATTTTCCTTTTCCATCATAGATTCTTTATTTTCTATTTTCAAATTCAAGTCAATGACTAGTGTTATTCAATTGTGAAACAGTCAACAAATTGTGGTTAAGTCCTTTTACCCACTAAGAATTTTCACATTTGATTTGATTGTTCATCATAATAGTGTATACGTTAAATGTGGCCTTCTTATTTAACCATACACTTCAAAATAGTCATTATCCATCAGACACACACATAAATGAATATGATTTATTCATCATGCATACTTGTATGATTCGACATGTTTCCTCCTATCATAGATGGGGTTTTGAATGGCTCTTAGAACGAGAGTCTCACAACCTAGACCAATCTAAGAACTAAGGATTTTCCTCCATGAATGCAATGCAAGATTAATCTAAGAATGAAAGATGCAAGATTAATCTAAGCTATAAATTATATTAAACTATGGCATGATTTGAATGAGATTAATCTAAGAAAATGAAACTAATCTATTGCAAATGAGAGCTTAATAGAAATGAGATTATGAACTATAAAATGCAACAGCAATTCGTTATTCTAACAATGCATCTCCTTTGAATGAGAAATGAGAGTTCTTTTATAGACTGAGAGTCTGCTCATAATAGAAAGTTTCCTTTTGAATTAAAACACATAAAAAAGCCAGTTCAGATTAGCAAGTTTTCTTTAAAAGAAAATAGTGAACTGTTTTCTCTTTGTCTTTAACTGTTTTCTTTTTTATTTTAACTGTTTTCTTTCTCTTTTAAAGCACAGTTAATTCAAAGTTTCTATTTCTAAACTGGAGAGAAGATTTTTGAGAGAATGTTTAAGTAAATAAATAGAATATGACCTCATAAATGTATTTTCTCAATTATTTGAATAATTAAATTCAATTTTGGAAATGAGGATATTTATTTAATAATTAAATATTATGTAATTCATTTTTATGTGTTTTAGATAAAGGGGTGAATTTAATTTAATTAAAGCGCTAGGACTTTATAATTAAATTAATTGAATCATAGGGTTTGTTTAGCTAATTGATTGATATTTAGGAATTAAACATAATGTATGATTACTGCAGATTTAGGATTTTTTGCATTTGACACTTAGGTCGAGTAGAGTCAGTCAAAACTCAAAAATGCCTAGTACAATAGGACTTTGATGATTCAGAAGAATGAAAATGCAACAAAATTGGTTAGGGTTGCAAAATGCCAATTTTGGGGTGTTACATTTTTTCCCTCTTTGAATTGATGTGTGAGTAGTGCATTGATTCAAAGAATAGTCTCATGCCTAAAGCACAGAAGAATAGATTTCAAAAATTGATGTTGCAAAGATTTCAGAGTCATCTCCGGAATGGACCTTAACACTCCAAAGTCTAGGTTAGATTTCTGAGACACCGGTTAAGTCAAGTTTTCAAGTGTCACCTTCAGAATGAAGCTTAAGTCTCAGGAATCTGGGTTAAATTGCCCAAATACCTAATAGTGAAATTTTGAGAGCTATCTCCAGAACGAAGCTTAGTCTCAAGAATCTGAGTTAGATTGCCCAAATACCTAATAGATTTATACCTTTCAAAATATTGTCCTCAGAACAAGGCTTAATCTTTAGGAGTCAGGGTTAGATTTCCCCAATATGTGTCCATTTGAAGGATAGTCAATAGATATTTTTAGGAACTTCTCCAGAATGAAGCTTAGTCACCTAATATCTAGGTTAGACTGTCCAAACACTGGTTAAATTGAATTTTAGAATTATCTTTAGGACGGAGCTTGATTTTCAGGAGCTAGCATTAGATTTCCCCACTTCCCAATAGATGAGGTTTTTGAGAACCATCTCCAGAAGGGAGCTTGATCCTTAGGGACCTAAGTTAGATTGCTCAGATACCAAATAATGATATTTTAAGAATCATCTCCAAAACAAAGCTTGATTCTCAGGAGTCAAGGTTAGATTTCCCTAACACCTAATAGTTGACAAGATGTAAGACACAGAGATGCCCCTAGTGATTCAAAGTAATAGAACACCCAGTTTTGACAGTGAGGTATGAAAAACTGAACATGCCCCAAGTGATGAGATGCCCCTAGCAATGAAGACTTTTGAATTCAAGTCAGATTGATAGAAATAGATTTAATGATGTAATCATCCTGGCCCCTCGGGAGCGAAATGGAAAGATGACAAGCCATAATGGTGATTGAGAGTGAGAAATCACAGGTAGTGAATCAAAAGTCAAGAAGAAATCAATATAGATTATGGAAGAATCTAGAAGATTCAGAATCAATTTTGAGCAATTTCAACATTTGGTTGACCAAGTTTGACTAGGGTTGTCCAGAGTTGACTAGATTTGACTTTTGAGAAAAAAAATGTCAAAGATTTGAGGAAATGTTGATTAGATATGATTCTAACAAGAAAGCGATGTCAAAAAGTCGACTGCACAAGCATCTGATCGCGTCGATTGCAATATTTAAAATGTAATTTTGAGCTATATAGAAGTGTCAGATTTTGATTTTGATCATGAAAATAAATTCAAAGCGGTCAAATTAGCTAGTGATGCAATTTTCATCTAAAACGGAGCACTTTTAAAAATTAGGTCAAAACCTATATATGAGTCAAAAAGGTCATTTTCAAATCATTTGCATCTGTTGACTTTTTAAAAAAAGAGCTCTAAGCGAGAATGGTAGTTCCCGTGAGTACTCATCAATTCAGTGATCCATGCATCACAGTCGGCCGACACTGTATGGACCTCCGGTAAGTGGTCAATTTACCTCTTTGTTGATTCAAATTTTACTGCTTTCGGTTTATTTTTTGCACATTTTTTGCATTTTTAGATAGTGTTCTGCAGGTTCTCATGTAAGGAACTAGTTTCTTCGCCCGCCCCGTAAGGAAAACTCACGCTAGAAATTGCCGAAAGGAAGATCTTCATGGATGTGGGTGGGCATCCTCGCATGGGAAGGTACCTACATCTTGTGTAGGAAACCCTTCGAAAGGGGGTTTCTTGTGCGGGCTGGAATGAAACTTTGCGTGCGTCCAAAAAATTCTTCGCGTGAAAGGTTGATTCTTCGCATGGAGATAACTTAATAGTTTGAATGAAAAATGAGTCTATTTTGCATCTAATAACATTTGCGTCAGTGTTGTACATGTTTTTAGGATCTCTATATTCTTTATTTCTTAATTTTGCATTGATTATCTTAAATCATGAGCCAAGTATTGATCGCGTGCTCTTATTTGCATGTCTTGCAGGTCGATTTCCTAGATATAGCATTCAGATCACATCATCCCGTCATTAGTGGGTTGGTTAGATAGCTAGATGATGGTGAGGTAGTACATATTGATAGTTTAGGCATGTCTCATCTCTATGAGGTACCCGAGATTTGGGTAAAGCATGGATTACTAGGAGCTTTGGTAGAGCGTTTCCATTCAGAAATGAACACCTTCCATCTTCCTTAGGGTGAGATGATTGTGATGCCTTATGATATATATAGGATTCTTTATATACCCTTCCATGGACCCAGAGTGGAGTACGATGTGCTATTGTGGTCAGGTATAGTGGTGCTAGAAGAGATCTTGCAGGATGAGCTATTCATGGGGAGAGCCATCCCATGGTGGGAGTTGATCAAAGATTATAGGCTCGTGCACCGATTGGCCATGGTTTTGGCAGCATTCCTTGTGTTCTATTTGATGCTTGATCATGGTCAACATAGTTTTGAGTGTAGTTGGGGTAGGATTCTATAGAGGATGTTAGCCAAGGCAGTCAGATATGGATGGGGTCAGTGTATGCTGGCCCATATGTGCCATGAGATGCATGAGATCGCCTATAGAGAGGCAAAGAGTATGGCACCAAGGGTGTTCATTTTACAGGTGTGGACATGGGAGCACCTTCTTGTTACCCATCCCATGCGTGATGATCTGAGCCATTAAAGCCATATATGTGTAGTTATAGAGGTTTGATTACTTAGCCCGCGCTAGGTAAGATAGAGCAGTGGCGAGCCCAACTTGATGATTTGGTGGCTATAGTATGGCAATCGTAGAGGTTGACCAAGGAGTGGGCTAATGCCAGCAAGCAGCTAGGTTATATGCTTGCTTAATGGCCACTTATAGGCCGTGCTATTACCGTTATTCAGTGGTTCCTTCTGACCCATGTCTGGCGATAGTTCAGTCACACTCAGGAGATATCACAGGTGTATTGTTCGTATGCTCGGTTCACTGATGAGCTACGAAGGGGATGGTCAATCAAGTTAGATACTAGTCACTATATGATAGATGTCTGAGCCCTAGCTTGGACTCGGTGGGATTACTTGAGTGGGATTGCAAATGGCAGCATGACCATAGAGTATAGAGAGTACTTTGTTACTCATCCATTCCCATGCTTTACAGATCCAGTGGGTATGGGTGCACCAGCACAGGTAGTGCATCCATAGGTACCACATCAGCAGGCACCTCTACCTCCTCCATAGTAGATACTGCAACCACCACCATAGCAGGGACCATAGCCATGCATATCATAGGTTGGCATCCCCACTTGACAGATGAGGATTGATCCTGGTGTGAGTGGCATGGGGAGATAGACTAGACGGAGGACAGCTGCATAGCTAGATGATTTTTAGGAGCAGCCGGAGTATGAGGAGGCTTAACAAGATGAGCCCATGCAGGAGGATCCGTAGGAGGAGAAACTAGGGAAGGTTCCATTTCTTGGAGACCCTTCATCACAAGCGCAGGAGGCTCTACATAGAGCTAGAGAGAGTGTCTCACAGCTGCAGTGACAGGTTGAAGACTTATAGGTATAGGTGGTAGTTCAAGATGCCCAACTGATAGATAGGGACCAAGAGTTTTGGGAGTTCTGAGAGTAGCTAGAGAGGGCTTAGGAGGAGACATGACATCAGTCCTCCCGATCATCCTACTATTACACATCCTATGTGGGGGTGGTGCCTGATGAGGCATTGTAGGTGCCTAGATTTTCTTTGTATGCTAGAGGATCAGAGGGTGCATAGGCACTAGCTCTGCCAGATATGCCTCCTCCTCCACCTCCTCCAGTTGATGAGTGAGAGGGCCAGAGTTAGATCTGATATACTGAGAGATTAGAGCACATGATGTAGCTGATGTATTGGCATCCTTGTATTGTACCACCATTTTTTTGAGATAGACTCTGCTCGAGTAGCACCATTTTGTATTGTATCAACACATTTGAGAGATATTCATCTTTTGGTATCATTGGATTTGTCATGTTGTTATTTATAAGATGTTTCCTATATGTTTAGATGATTAAAATGTATAAAAATGGATGAACATGTTTTGAAAATATGTAGATGTATTAAATGCACATGAATGTGATGTATGTATGTGATGCACATGTATATGTAGATGTAAATATAGATGTATGCAGATGATATTTGTGAATGTGCTTGTGGATAGAGATATGGAAATGCAATGTGTATATGGTAATGTAGTTGTGAACTTAATGTATATCGTACTTACATCTCATGCAGGGTGTCCAGATGCTAACCAAAAGAACATGTGAAGAATCGAGAGCAAGGATCGAATACTTGTGCAATCATGATGAAGCTAGGACACTGAAGAAGAATTCCTCAATGTATAAATCTAGGAGAATGCAATGAAGGGAGCATCAAATTGCTGCCACAATGCAAGTCTAGAATGAAAATGCAATCCTATGCTAGATGTAATCCCTAGGACATGGTTGTGAGACCCATCTGATACTTTTCATCATAGAGCATTTTTTGGAACATCAGAGTTGATACAATCCTTACTGGTGCTACTGCAACCATAAGAATATGAATATGAATTTCATCAGATAAGATATGGAAAATGAACATAAGCACCAGGGTACAAAAGCCAAGATGACCTAAACATTGTTTCCAGTTGATGTTGCAAGAGTACACCAGTATCGAGGCATTCAAAGCCAAGATAACCATGAGTGTGATCATGCATAGACAAGAAGAGCAATAACAATCAAGGAGATAGTACTGACCTTACCATGGCATACAAATAAATAAGATCAAGGGATGTGAGGCTTTTCCACCTTAATGCGGAAGCTCTTATCACATACAAACTATTTATTTGACGTTGTCGAATCAATGAGACTACACCAACAATTAGTAAAAAAAGAAAATATCATTGAAATCCATGAGAACATACATCATACAAAGAAATATTCAATCATAGCTCAGCCAATTTCAAATTTTTCAAATATGTATGTGTATAGGGGTGTTGAAAAAACATTTTTGTGCTTGTGAGTGCCTTGTGTTTGATTTTTATCGATCGATGTTTACATTTGAGATGTCCAATGTGTGTTGAAAAACACATATGTGTCCAAATATGGTGTTGAGAAACATTGTTTTAATTGACGTGTTGAGAAACACATGTTTGCGGTAGTAGAAAAATGTCCTTCAGAAACAACAAGATTACTGACTCTAGATGCTTAGATTTGGGGACCCATGCCCCTAGTAGCAGTGACTGACTAGACGTATATTACGAGGAAGAACTAGATTTGGTTTCCCCCAGGTGTATGGCATTGAATCAATGTCAAGTCAGTAGGGTTCGCAAAGGAACCAAAGTGTCATGAAAGTGACCGAAATCAATGTACAAACTAAAGAAAAAAATGGTCAAGACTAAGTATCAATAGATAGAGCATTAAGTACAAATCCAATTGTAATGGATGTGAGCAATCTTAATAGTACAACGATAATAGGAAAACACAATCAGAACCACGGGTGACTGACACGAGAAAGATTCTCAAGTTTGAAATATCGTAGCAATAGGTAGGCATCAGCAGGAAAACACAATATGAACCACTGGTGACTGATGCAAAGAGTAATAGGACCATGCCCCCTAGACCAGGAAGGTTGCCCTGAGAGTATGACCAGTTTCAATCCATGTAAATTGGTGTCTTGATGGGAACTAAGAGCATGTGGAAAATAAAATGCAAGTAGGAAAGAAACAAAGTAGGAAAGAAAATGTGTAAAGCTGAGTGGTGCTGTGATAGATATAGAAATGTGGAACAAGAGGTCCCTGTTTACCAGGTTTTCACCTTTTTGGCAGAATTTCTTTTTTTTTGCTACCATGACACCTGTTTGACATGTTTCATCAATGGCACCTTTTCCTTTGTTTCTCTTTTTTTTTGTATTTTTCAATTTTTAATGTTTTTGTATTTTTGGAATATATGATTTTTTGGAGATACATCAAAGCGCCTATTGCTAGGTTTTCACTGAGATGATCATTTTTTCAGGACATTTTCTAATTTTTAGAATTTTTTTCAGGAATTTACTATATACATGAACACACTGAAGATGTCTCAGCTGTAGAACCATTTCAGATGAAGGGCGTTGATCAGCTCCTTGAGTTGTTCCCCTTCAGTATAGAGATTTGATAGGTGCCAGACCCAAATATTGCACTTACAACATACAGACCAAGCCAATTTGGTTCAAATTTTCCTTTCTAGGCCTGATGTTGTTGATTCTTAGGGTTCTCCCTTAGATTGAGGTCACCCACTTGGAATTCCCTTGGTCAAACCTTCTTTTTATATCTCTTGGACATCCTTTTCTGATATGCTCTAAGGTGATCGAATGCCACTTTCTAATGTTCATCAAGTAGTCCTAGCTCTTGTAGATGAGATATTTTATTATCATCGTCAGTAATGAGGCCCTTCAAAGAGACTCATAGAAAAGGAATCTCGACCTCAATTGGTAACACAACATCTGCTTCATAAACCAAATCATAGGGCATAGCCCCTATTGGTGTTCTTATGCTTGTCCTATATGCACAGAGAGCTAGATTGATCTGGAGATCCCAATCTCATCTAGATTTGTGAACTATGTGAAGCATGATTTTTAGGATTGTCTTGTTTGATGCTTCCGCCTATCCATTACCTTGAGGATAATAGATGGAAGACTAGTGCTGAGTGATTTTAAACTTAGAGCATAGCTCCATCAAATCCTTGTTTTTGAACTTCCCCCCATTATCGGTGATTATTGCTGAGGGTACACCATACCTGCAAATGATGTAGTTGAGAATGAACATTGCTACAGATTTTCCATTAGCCACGGTGAGAGGGATTACCTCCACCCACTTGGTGAAATAGTCAGTAGCACTGATGATGAACTTATATCCATTTGACGATGAGGGATAAATATAACCCACCAAATCAAAGGCCCATTGTTGGAATGGCCAGAAAGTAATGAAGGTAATGAGCTCCTTGGCTGGATCATGAATAAGATTTCCATGTAGTTGACACTATTTGCAAGACTTAGCAAACTATGTAGCTTCTTTTTCCATATCTGGCCAATAGTAACCACCTCTAATAAGTTTACAGGCTAGTGTCAAGCCGTTTGAGTGAGACCCACAGATGCCTTCATGTACCTCTACTAATGCATGCTTGGACTCATTAGGTTATAAACACCTAAGAAGGGTACCATCTAGACCTAGCCTATACAATTTGTTAGCTATGATGACAAATTGTGAAGCACTGTGGATTAAGTGACATTTCTCATTCCAGGTGTTGGTATCTCAAAAAATCTAGTCACAAAGGTAGGAATAAATATGATGGTAGTGGGTTGAGTCGTGTCTAATGAAAAAATAGATCATCCGGGACTCAGGGGAATCATAGGCTAGGTAGCGTAATGTCTCCACTAGGAATTCATGTTGGAAGTCATTTTCTAGCATCTGTAGCATGGAAGCAAGAGTAGCCATTGCATCAGCCACTCTGTTGTCTGCTCTTGGAACCTGTTGAAATGTGATGAGAGCAAAATATTTTCTGAGGTCATCAACCAACTATTTATAAGGCACCAACTTGATATTTTTTGTCTGATATATATCATTTACTTGATTGATGACTAATTGTGAATCTCCAAGCATATTGACCTCATCCACTTGCCACTCAGGGGAAATCTTCATACCATTGATCAAGGCTTCATACTCGGCGATGTTGTTTGTACAAGGAAACAACATATTGTATGCTTTTCGTAAAGATACCTTTGAGGTGTGATGAACAATATCCCAGTACCCGACCCCTATTAGGTAAATGAACCATCAAAGAACATAGTCTAGGATTGATGCGTGAGAAGTAATATGGACTCATCTAGAAATTTAATGTTCAATGGTTGATGATCTACTAAAGGTGCTTCCGCCAATTGATCTACAATTTCTTTCCCCTTGATGGATTTTCTTTCTACATACTCAATATCAAATTCACTAAAAAGCATGAACCACTTGGCTAGTCTACCTATGAGGGTAGCCTTACTAAGAAAACATTTTAGAGGATCAATCTTAGCAATGAGGCATGTAGTATGAGCCATCATGTAGTGTCATATTTTTTGTGAAGCAAATACCACTACGAGGCAAGCCTTCTCTGTAACAGAATAGTTTGTTTCATATGAGACCAGATTTATACTAATGTAGTAGATAGCCCTTTCTTTGTTGTTTTGATCTTCTTAAGCTAATAGGACACCCAGTGATGTATCTGTAGCAGAGATGTAAAGTATGAATGGCTTCCCATGAATAGGAGGCATCAATATTGGTGGGTTTGAAAGATATTGTTTGATTTGTGTGAACCCCTCATCACATTCTTTGTTCCATTGGTAAGCCACACCTTTGCGTAAAGTCTTGGTGAATGGTTGTGACTTGTCCGCTAGTTGTGAGATAAAGTGCAAGATAGACTGTAATCAGCCCTGAAGTCCTCTCATTTGTCTGATATTTCTTGATGGTGGCATTTTCATGATAGCTTGGACCTTCTCAGGATCCACTTCTATGCCTTTTGCAAAGATGATATAACCAAGTAGTTTTCTAGATGTTACGCCGAATGAACATGTCTTAGGATTGAGCCGCAGATTGAACTGTTCCATGCGATCCAGTATAGGACCTAGATCTGCAAGGTGTTTCTCTCATTGCATGCTCTTAGCTAGAGTGTCATCAACATAATATTCCATTGTTTTATGCATCATGTCATGAAATATAGTGGTGACAGCTCCCTGATATGTAGCACTAGCACTCTTGAGTCCAAAAGGCATGACGTACCAACCAAAAGTGCCCCATGCACATGTGAAATCAATTTTGTCTTGGTCTTCTAGCACGATCTTTATCTTGTTGTATCTAGAGAAAATATCCATTAGTGAGTAAATTTCATATGCTGATGTCATATCTAAAATCATCTCAATATTAGGCAATGGAAAGTCATCCTTAAGGCATGCCTTATTCAAGTCTCTAAAGTCTATGCAGACTTGGATAGATTTGTCATGTTTCGATACTGGAACAATGTTAGAGATCCATTCTGCAGAGTCAATTGCTCTGATAAATATTTCCTTAAGAAGTTTCTACAATTCATCTTTGACAAGTAGATCCACATGTGGATGCATTTTCTGAAGATTTTGTTTGACAGGCTTGAAACCTGGTGCAATGGAAAAGTGATGCATGATTAGATTAGGATCTAATCCTGGCATGTCTGAATATTTCCATACAAAGTTTATCTTTTTTCTCCGAAAGAATGTAATTAATTCCTCTCTTTCTTCCTCAGATAATTATTGTGCCAAATGAATTATCTAAGGTTCAAATTTTGTACCCAAGTTAACTGGTTGAGTTGGTTCAATTAGCATAGATGATCGTTCCTAGAAATAACTCAGAAGCGTATAAAGTATCTCATCCTTGGGCACCTCAGAGAGGTTCTCACCCTTGGATACGTCATTTATTTTGACTTTTTTAGGCTCTGATACTACCACAATATAGTTTTCACCATTAGAGTGCCTATTTTTTCTTCTTTTGATTTTGTGACTAAGATACTTGATATCGGCCTCAGTCATGTTGACATTGTCTTCACTAGTGGAGGACGTTATAGGTTCGACAGTGTTGAGGTAACAGGAAAGAGCATAGTCATTCTAGAATGTAAGGACTTCATTAGATGGGGAGGAAGATTTCCATTCTATGAGCTTGGGATGGTAGAGTGAAAGAGAAGTGACAAGTTTGAGTGCGTTCATGGTATAATCATCGAAAGCATAGAATGGTAATTTGAGACCTAGAGCAATCTCATCCAAAGGTGTAGTCAAATTCCTTTGACCCCTAGTGACTATAGAAGATGACACGTTAACATTGATGGAATCAGACTCATTTGATCTTACACTAGACCCTTTGCCTACTTCGAGAAGGTTTTCATGTGTGTACTGTATCTATATCCCTGTCATAGGTGGTGTATAAAAAACTATCAAACTCGTATTCATGAGATTTTGTTTCATCATTAGGCATAATATAGAGATATGAGTGAAATCAACCCTTTGACCCCAATTTAGATGGGTTCTTCCTAATACCTCTACTATGGTCAGATAAGCACCATTTGACATAGGTGCTTCATTAGTTCTTGTAGTATTATCTACTTCTTGTTTAGCGAGAAGTGGCTGGGTTTGCTCCTGTTCAAACTACTCTTGTAAGTGTGGTGGTATGTACAGATCACCCTAATGACCCAGATTTATATTTTTCATTTCTTTCCACCGCTCATAGGTTAATGGAGCAAGTGAATTGGTTTCATCAGAGTCACTGTCAGTCTCAACTGTACTGACACACAGTATAAAATCATCTGGCTCAGCAAAGAACACTGCCAGATCTAGAGGAATGGGACAAGGGAAGCAATCCTCCTCGAAGCTATCTTCTGAATTTTTAGTTTTAGATGTACCTTTAGGTGTTGGTTGGTGATCTGTTTAAGGTACATATTTGTTTATCCCCAGTTGAAATGGAATCTTCTTAAATCCTAGACCCGTAGAGTCATGTGTTTGGTGAGCAATAGCTTCAAGTGGTGTGAGCAATCCTTTATGATTCACACCTATAGGACCACTCCCTTGGTAGCAAAAGCATTGCATAATAGTTAAACCCTTGCCATATTGTGCAAGTTTTATGTCACAAGGTGGAGTGGTTTGTTTAGATGTGCCCTTGCCTTTATAGATCCAGGCTTTGATAGCCTTGTTTTCACCCTCTTCCTCTAATGGTGTTGTGGCTTGTACAAAGGTACCACCATATTTTGTTGGAGGAGGAGTTGTAGAAGGTTTAGTGTCCTCAGAAGATCTCCCACAAGAACATGGAGACAAAGGAAGATATGTAATAGATAGCATGGGTTCAATCTGATACCCTCCCATGTGAGTTTCCTTGAGTGTTAGAGCCTTTTCTATTTCCTTTAGTTTAGCCTCGAAGAACTCAATAGACTCTTTGTTGGTGGGTACAAAGTTGTCAGTAGATTTTGTGAGTGTGTTGCAATCATAGCGTGTATTAGCAGGTATAGTCACTTCAGATCCTTGGAATGGGAACTTAATGCACTGATGATATGTTCAAGGGACAACCTACATTTCATGGATCCATGTTCTTCCCAATAGAATATTGTATGCTAAAGGAATGTCAAGCACTTGAAAGATAACATCCCTTTCAATAGGGCCAACTCTGATTGGTAACACAATGAGCCCCTTAGATTTCCATTCTTCTTCATCATAGGCCTTAATAGTAATATTTTTGTGGGCATCTATGTAGTCTTTTTCGTAGCCTAACTCAGTAAGGAAGCTAGTAGATAAAATGTTAAGGCCAACATCGTTATCTATGAGGACATGGTGGATGTGCTTTGGGACAATCATGAATTTAATGTGCAAGGGGTTATTGTGTGTGTGACTCAAAGAATGGTCATCTTCCTCAGAGAAAGACAAGTAGTGAGAGGAGGTCAATTGACCTACCATAGATTGAAACTAGTCAAGATCGAGATCTTTTGGGACATTTGCCTCAGTGAGGGATTTGTCAAGGATTTCCTTGTGAGTAGGGGAGATTTTTAACAACTCGAAGATGGTGATCTGAGCATTGGTACATTGTAATTGGTTTAGTATGCTATAATTGGAAGCATTAGATGAGGAACCCAATTTTGGATTCTTGTTGGCAGAGCCAACAGTAGGTTTATCTACAGGTTGTGTTGGTGCAGATGTAGAAGGCTCAGGGCCTTTGAGAATGATCTTAGCATGAGATCGAGTAATAGCATTTGCACAGATCTGAGACTATTCTTGTTCAGAGGGCTAAGGCACAATCCCTTGTAAGATAAAAGGAGTTTTGGGCTTGGGAGCATCTGACGTTCCCCTAATAGTGACAACGTTACAGTATTCAAAATCAACAGGTTCAACCATATTAGTGACTTTATCATTATTGGTGTATGTATAGTTGACCTTGGCATCAATGTTCTTACCTTTAGATGATTCACCTTTCCCATGAGGAGGAAATGGGTCTTTGAAAGCTTGGTGATCTGAGTTCTTATTGTGACCTCCCACAAAAATAACCTCACTATCAATAAGGTCTTGGATCTTGTGTCATATTTAAATGCAGGAAGTCATCTTGTGACCCTTGTTCTGATGGTAATTGCAATATGTAGATTCATTCCACCAAGATGGTCAAGGTTGTGAATCAAAAGGATGCAAGTTATCTAGAGGAGTGAGTAAATGGTTGTCCTAGAGAGTCTTGTCAACAACATCGAGAGGTTCTCCTAGAGGAGTGAACTCATGATTGGGTCGAGGAGCCCACGGTTTAGATCTGGAAAATTTTGAAGAACTCAGCTTGGATTCTATCATAGCCTGTTCATTGGCTTTGGCTGCCTACATAGTGGTAGTGAGATTAAAAGAAGCCTTTGGGGGCTTGGGAGTCACATTGTCTACAACTCCATCATTCACAACATTCTGGTTCTTGTTGGGAAATTTGGGTTTATCTTTTCTTGAGGAGGAAGGCCCTTGTTTATTTTCCTTGTGTAAAGCTAGTTCTCCTTTCTTGACCATAAATGTCTCAATTCTCACAGCTTGTTTAATCATGTCATCAAAGGTCAAAGGACCATGTAGTTGTACCTAATACCCAAAGTTGAGAAGAAGAATGTCTAAAAAGATATCTAACTTTTCACATTTGGGTATTTTCTGAGAATATCTGGTATAAATTTGTCTCCATCTCTGGCAAAATGTCAAGAAGGGTTCTCCATGATTTTGTTTCAAGTTGCAAATATCTCAGATGTGGACTGGATGTTGGATATTGTGGGAATAGTGTTGCAAAAACAAGTTGGCAATTTCATCAAAAGTCTTGATGCCATTTGTGATGAAATGTAACTGATTAAATGTTTTATAATGTTAAGTTGAAGATAATGCAAGGCATTAAATCAATTAATGGTTTGTATTTTCATTGATGTCAACCTGATATCATCTGTACAGTCATGTACATAATGCAAAAGACTTCAGAGAATCAATGGAACAAAGTTTATGCTTTCAGCAATGCATAAAAGTCAAGTATTCACTAAGTGACAGACAACACCGATGGAGTGCACACCATCGGTAAAGGAAAAGAAGAAAAGTCACAGTGATACCTGATGAACAAAAGACAGAGTTGCCCAATGAGAAAAATATAATGATACTTGACGGATGGAGATCCTAAAGCTAACTGGAGTCACACTGATGGAACTATCATTAATAACTGATGACTAACTGAAGAGTTGACCAATGGAACAGAGAGTTTAGAAAATGACAAAATATCTAGTTGGCAAGAGCTAAAGATAGACTTAACTGGTTGTTTTCTTTGTTTTATTTGACCAGAGTTAAGTAATTGATTTAAAGCTGATTTATACAGTTGGCATAAAGATAACTACGAGACAAATTAGGATTTATGCTTTAAATCAAATTGGATGGATTTTTTTTCATGCCAAGAATCAAGAATCAAGAAATAGTGAATATCATGTCTATATAAGAGATAAGCTTAATTCATTTTTGTATCACTTTAAAAGGGGATTAAGGGGAGTGAATAGAAAGAGGATGCTAAAAAGAAACTAATGAAGAACAAATTCATACAATACTGATCAAATCAAGCTGAAGGAGAGCTAAGGAATTTGACAGACACCGACAAACAAGAAGCACAACATCATAGAGAAGAAATTATGGAGCACAAAAGAATTGAATTGATACATTGATTAGAGAGGTAATGTACTTAAATAGATCTAAAAATCTACAATTCAAGTTGCATTAGAAACAGGTCATTTTGTTTTAGTTTAACCATTGAAGCATCAAGTCTCTTAATAGAGTAGGACTCAACAGTCTTCTATATATTGAGGTACATCCCAAGGAGTGCCAAAAAGTTTGAGTCATGAAAGTAGCATTGGATATACCCGATGCCTATTGACAGTCTAAGAGAGAGGCTGATTCAAGGATGGCAACATTAGATGCATGATACTAAGTGACAACCTATATGTATAAAATCCTCTAACAAGGTCACACCTAATAGTGTGTTTGTAACATTTAACAAGGTTGGCTCCTAACAGGGCTCACTTCAGAAGAGTGAAAATTTGGGGTACCAGTCCCAGTGGTTTTTTCCCTTAATAGGGTTTCCATGTTAAAATCGATGTGTTATATGTGTAGATGATATATTTCTTTACTGTTTTGTATCTTACATAATTCATTTTGGATTCATCGATATACTCTGCATATTTACTATATTTTTGTAAATAGTTATACTATTTATCAGTAATCAAGGAGAATAAGGAAAGATAAGGAAAACTGATAGACAGTTAATCATTATAAGTATTTAATGGCATGCATCTTATAGGGACAATAATTTGAGTTTTATTGATTGGTGGTTAAGTATAAGGATAAGTTTTTGAGGCCACTGATTCACCCGCTCCCCCTCTCAGTTATTACTAACAAGTTAGTAGCCTAGAGAACCACTCCATATCCGACCCTCCAAAACTACACGAGAAGAGACGCATGAGGTAGGTTTGATCATGTATGAACTCCATAGAGAGAGAACCAAACTCTCTTAGATGATCTTGGGGATCAGAGGTACCCAAGTATTTATCATACTTGGGAAGTTCAACTCCTTTAGGAAAGGAGGTATGCATATACTTTTATCAAATGGGAATGGACAAATGCTTTCCAGCGTGAACTATGTAGCGGGTTTGTCTTTATCCTTCATGAGTTGAATAATTTGTTCTTGCATACTTTGAACTTGTTTTTGTAACTTGGAGTTTTTAGTTTCTTCCTCTTTAGTGACAAGTGTCTCTACATTGTAGTTGGAGGGTAACTTAGCCCCTTGATTGGCTAGTTTCAAGAAGATACTTCTCTTTTTCTTCTCTCAAGAGAATTTCCATCATCCTACAAAAGCCTTTATTGGCATGAACATCCACGATATCTTTTTGAGTAATTTCAGTCTCTCCATCACTAGGAGGGTCTTTACTATGGAATTAACCCTTGGTTTTAGAGTGGTCATTGTCTCTACTATTTTCACTATTGTGATGTTGATCACTAGCTCTGCTATTTTCACCATTTAGATGTTGGTCTTCCATTTCTTTAGTAGGAAAGTGTGTAGTGTCAAAAAATTCACTACTAGGGGGTGGAATATGTAGAGATATTATATATAATGGGAATCTTTGTTGTGGTGACAGTGTCAGATTTTAGTAACAACTCCTAAGAGTTTTGATCTTCTTGGAACAAAGGGTTTTGAAATTGACTAAAATCCACTGGATATGATCATTTGACGTAAGGTCAAAGTACCAGAGAGGGGGATCAAGATGATTCCTCACTAGATGTGGCTAGCAAAGGGGGATGTGAGGATTCCCCACTACACTCGGGCTATGTCAAAAGTTTAGAACGATGTTCTTTTTCATTGATAGGTCTACCCCTACCTTGTCTTGTGACACGTGAAAGGAATGTTTTGCCACTTTGAGTTGTAACAGTCATAGAAAAATATTATATAAGGAGTGTGAACTAGGACCACACTTGGAACTGTCTCAAGGTAAATGCACAAAAGTGCCAAAAGGTGAAGTATACCTAGTGCAAATTGTCAGAAATAAGGATAGAACAGCCAAGAGATGACTATCATGACACAAGATATAACAACATAGTAGAAAGAGAACAAAGGATATGAGACAAGATGAGTTTAAGCGAGAATCATGTAATTCTCAGCCCAAGAAATCTAGTTGTAGATTGTGTAGACAGAAGGCAGGTAAACAGACCCTAAATAGAAACCAGATTTAGCAAAGAGACGCTGGACAGATGGGAAATAACTCACTCTTTTGGGAAAATGATACAGAATTGAGCAAAGAAGTACTTTTCCACGCAACAATTCTCACATGCTCGCGCAAGACATTGTAGTCTAGCACAAAAAATTGCAGAAAATGATGACAAACTGGTGAACCAATAGCAACGGATTTGAAAAATGTATTGCCATAATTTACAGTGTGTCACGCAAAGTTTCTCATAGAATGACGTGAAGGTGGCAAAATATCATTTGAGATTTGGCAGTGAAGATAGAGAAATTCTATAGAATCAGACAGTTAGAACTAGATTGCATTTTTTGAGATAGATTATGTTGTGTTTTGATAGAAAGTTCAAGTTGCAGATTGTTTTGCACATTTTCAAGTTTGGAAAGTTGTGTGATTTGAGGTTTGTTTTGATTTTTTAAATGATTCACCCATGCAAAACACATTAAGTGGAATGTTTGTAGTAACAGAATAGACACATCACAATCCCACTTGAACCAAAGTATAGCCACACCTACTCATAGCAAACAACTTAGAATCTTGGAGGCATGGGCTCCTCCTTACATGTGCACTCACTTCTCAGGCACACCAAGCTTGGAATCCCAAGAGAATTACTTCCCAAAGGACTTTTGTCTCTACTAAGAGTCGCAAAAGTGTGGTATGTCTTAGTCAGTCTCTGACCTTCCACACCAATAGATAGAGGGATTTTGGGATACTATATTAACAAAATTTTATAGTAAGGACATCCATTCAGGTGGTTGTGTTCAAGTTATTTTCCCAATAAAGGGATCTCACCCAATCCGTTCAAAGAAAGGCTTTCACCTTAACAATGTAGGGACTTTAACGCACCACTAGGGTACTAGAGGATATTTTGGTTGCCACAATGAATTCACACCTGTCCATTGTGAGACTAATCATAATGGCATTTTTTATATACCAATTCGGAAGGGCTTGGTTTTAGCATGTTACCGGTTGGGAAATCCACTCTCACTAGCTCTGTTAAAGCAATCAGGAGGTAGCCACACTAGAAGAATCATATGAATTTCTCTTACAGCCAAGATCCATAAAGGTGAGGGGAGAGGATACATTCATATATTTCTTTCGAATTACAAACTAGAAGAAACTTCAAGCACGTGAGACAATGATTCATTTTAAGCACCAATATGAAGCATTTTCTAACTACTAAAAATAGACATGAGAGTTTTTTGAAAACATGCAAGGTCTTCAACAAACATCCTACATTAAATACATTAGTAGTTTGTAATTTCTTTCTTCATTCTCAGCATCTTGCAAATCACTGTTAAGTTATTCCAAAATAAAATTAGAGAAACACATAAGTCAGAAAACAGCAAATGGTTAGAAAACTGAGATAAGAAATATCAAATAAATGTCTCTGGTGTCAAATTCCATGTGACGATTCTCACAGGCTCACATGAAGAAGTACAAATAATCTCGCAAAGAACTAGAAAGTTTGCGCGAGACACTGTGAAATTTTGCATGACATTTCTGATAGAGACATACAGACAGAGCTCAAAAATGAAAATAAATGCAAGAAAATGAGGCCAAAAATTGATTATTTGGCCCCATGGTGGGCGCCAGAAATGTATATATTAAATGTGGCCTTCTTATTTAACCATACACTTCAACATAGTCATTATTCATTAGACACACACATAAATGAATATGATTTATTCATCCTGCATACCTGTATGATTCAACCTATTGCCTCCTATCGTAGACCTGGTTTTGAATGGCTCTCAAAATGATAGTCTCACAACCTGGACCAATCTAAGAATGAAGGATTTTTCTCCATGAATGCAATGCAATATTAATCTAAGAATGAAAGATGCAAGATTAATCTAAGCTAGAAATGAGATTAAAATATGACATGATTTGAATGAGATTAATCTAAGAAAATGAAACTAATCTATTGCAAATGAGAGCTTAATAGAAATGAGATTATGAACTATAAAATGCAGCAGCAATTTGTTATTCTAACATTGCATCTCCTTTGAATGAGAAATGGGATTTCTTTTATAAACTGAGAGTCTACTCAGAATAGAAAGTTTCCTTTTGAATTAAAACAGATAAAAAAGCCAGTTCAGATTAGCAAGTTTTCTTTAAAAGAAAACAGTGAACTGTTTTCTCTTTGTTTTTAACTGTTTTCTTTTTTATTTTAACTATTTTCTTCAACTTTTAAAGCATAGTTAATTCAAAGTTTCTATTTCTGAACTGGAGAGAATATTTTTGAGAGAATATTTAATTAAATAAATAGAAAATGACCTCATAAATGTATTTTCTCAATTATTTAAATAATTAAATTCAATTTTTAAAATGAGGATATTTATTTAATTCTTTTTTATGTTTTTTACCTAAAAGGGGTGAATTTAATTTAATTAAAGTGCTAGGACTTTATAATTAAATTAATTAAATCATAGGGTTTGTTTAGCTAATTGATTGATATTTAGGAATTAAACATAATGTATCATTAATGCAGGTTTAGGATTTTATGCATTTGACACTTAGGTTGAGTAGAGTCAGTCAAAACTTAGAATTGCCTAGTACAATAGGACATTGATGATTCAGAAGAATGACAAATGCAACAAAATTGGTTAGGGCTGCAAGACGCCAATTTTGGGGTGTTACAAATAGTACATTTTCCTTTTAGTTGAAAGGGTGTGTCATTTCCTATTGTTACTGATCCTCCATCATAATATTCAAGAAATTTAAATTTTCCTTTATCACCAGTCATGTGATGTGTACAGCCCCTATCAATAACCCAAATATCATGTCTACTAACTTTAGAAATAAGTGTTGTCTCTACATACCTTTCATCTTCATCTAAATCATCCTTCAAAGCTACAAACATTATCTCAATATCTTCATCACTGTCATATCCATTGTCATTATCTTTATCCTCAACAATATAACAAGCTTTCTTACCTTTATCCTTGTAATCTTGGTTATCTCTTCTTTCATACTGTCAATTATTTTTGTGGTCTTGGACATCCTTTCTGTCATTAAATCTATCATTTCTATCATCATTCCTTATATTAGGGCATCTTGCAGAAAAATGGCCAATCTCTTTATAGTTAAAACATATCACAGGTAGTTTACCTTTATATCTTCCTTTGCCTTATGTAATCTTCTAGCCATTAAAGCTTTAAGTTCATCAAGTTCTTTGTCATCACTATCACTTTCACTGTTATTTATGATTATGTGTTTGCTACTATATTTACCAATTTTCAAAGTAGACATAAATGTGAATTCCATAGATGGTACAATACTATTGTCAAAATTATTCAGCTCAAAATAAATCAATCTTCAACAAGACTATCGACAGTAATGTTATTTCCAGGTGCAACTCTCATTTCATGTATTGCAGAGACTCTTATAGAATAAATAAACAATAGAGTTCTATAATCTTACTCACAATTGTGTCTTCATAAATGGTTCCACTAGATCCGCGAATAGCATTCACAACTTCCTTATGTCGGGTACTATACTGTGTTATGTTTTCTCCTTCCTTAATTCTCATATCATCAAACTTTCCTCAAAGAGTTTCAACTTTGGCTCTTAGTACATTTTCATCTCCTCCATAAACTAGTGAAAGTTGATCCCACATCTCCTTGGCAGTTCTACATGTCCTGATGTCCTCAAATTCTGCATCAATAAGTGAAGAACTAATCTCCACCATTATAAGATTATGTTCATGTTTCTCTTTCATCTGATCAATAGTCAAAGGTCCAGAAGGTAGAATGAATTCATTTTCCAAATAATCTACAATGTTGCCTGCAATTCCTGATAGGTATAATCTCATTCTATTTTTCCATGTTGAAAAGTTATCCTTTTTTAGATTTGGTGTGTCTCTCTTATACATCTTGTGATCTTTAGCTTAAGTCCTTCAAAACTTTCTTCTAAGCATTGTCTACTTTGATACCAATTCTTAGAATAACTGAGAGGGGGGGTGAATCAGTTAGACTTAGTTTCCTCAGCAATTTTCCTACAGTCCCAAATTCTTCCAGATGTATACCAAAACAAATTCAATAATATAAATCAGCTTGGTGAAAATGTATTCTATAATCTCAAACTTTCATCAATAGTGTTTACCGAATGTCAGTAAATTAATATTGTGATTACCGATCTAGGTCAATAAAATAAAGTGTAAAGTAAAATAACAATCCACAATCATTCATGCTCATTGACACATAGATTTTTAACGTGGAAACCCTGCTAAGGGAGAAAAACACTTGGGACCGGTAACCAAAAATATTTTCACTCTTCTGAAGTGAGCTCGGTGAAGAGCCAACCCTGTTAAAGGTTACAATGCACACTATTAAATGTTACCTAGTTAGAGGATTTAAAACTAATAGTTCTCTCTTGACCATAAATTCACTATGGGGTCAACAAGAAAACACTCAACATTCTCTGAATGTTATAAACAAGAATTTCACTATCCTACGTGGTTAAGAGATTTATCTGTAACAATGGTTAAATTGATACAGTAATGATCTGATTCAATTACAACTATGTTTTGCAGATTTTAAGATCTATTCTAAGTACATAATACCTCTGATCAATTTGTACTTCTTCAGTTCATCTCATACTTCATACTTGTTTTGCTTGGTTATGTTCTTTCCTCTGTTGCTCATTTATGTCTATAGAAAACACTCAGTTCTGTCTTTAAACAGTTTGATCAATCATGCATAAAAATTGCATGTATGAGAATTAGGTGTTATTCAAAATGAATCTCTTGTCTCTTATATAGACATCATGTCTCATTTAATTTTTATCCTTCAAATTTTTACGCTTAATCTCCATCATGGATTTTCCCGCTTGATCCTTCCTCGAGAGTTGTGTTAAAAATACATTTCAATCTTTATCGTTTGATCTTCATTGAATTTTTGTGATCCTTTGATCAAATAACAAACTTTATCTTTTAGCTCGAAATCATCAATTTGTTAGCTCATCATTCTAGTCAGCCTCAATTTGAATCAATTTCTCGGTCAATACCTTGTTGTGTCAGTGATCCCTTGCTCGATTAATACTGTGCTCGGTATACACTATGTTTTACTTGGTGTTCACTGTCTCTCAGTGTATACAGAACTCTTCATTTTCCAACCACATAAACATTGTTTGTTCCAGATCTCCAATTCACGACAAATGTTTTCCACAATAATAATACTAAAATAAGTTGACATCAATGACAATACACTAACTGATAATGTCTATCATCACTTCTGCAACTCAGTTGAATATCAACAAATGACTTCAAACATTCAATCAGTTGTTGTTCATCATATAAATACATATATATATA
>MU223396.1:1495903-1506261 GCA_018584345.1 Thuja plicata
CTTGTTCCTCTCTCTGGGACATCTTTTCCCTTTATGTTTTGGGTACCTGATCAGGCCTAGTTGCCGAGACCCATCTTTCCTACTTTCTGCAGTAGTTTCCTAGGTTTGGCTTCTCCCTAAGCTTATCATAAGGGGGGGTGTTAGAGTAATAGTCTATCGGGGTTACTAATTTAAATCATTATGATCTAATTAGTAACTTCCCTATTCACTCTAGTTTGCTTCACCTAACCTTAGGCAGTTTCTATTTTTGCTAGAGTTTCCCTTTTAGGGTTTCGTGATTCTTTTATAAGGAATCACCTCTTTGTATTTCATAAGGAGATAGTTTTGTAAATCATTATTGTTGAATATAGAAATCATTTCTGTCAACATGGTTTTCCTGTCTCTAGCCTATCGGCCGCCATAGCTTTCTGGATCCTTCTCTCTTCTGTCTGCTTCTTCTGTGTAACTGTCTTGCATGCAGGTGTTCTTGGGTAGATTAATGTTCATCAATCCTAAAAATGATAGCCTTAAGGAAGAATTTCCACAACATTTTGATGCCTTTTGGAAGGTAATAAGTCTCAACTTTGATGAGAGTTTTTTTCTCTTCCTCATTCATCATGAAATTGTTTATCACAAAGTCCAAAATTTTACAATCCCTGTAGAATTTCTTACCCACAATGGGGATGCCAGTAACATTGGAGATGACCTCCTCAGTGACCGTAAATTTTCTCCCATCAATCACCACACTGCCCTCATCCCAGCTTTTCACAAACATTTTGGTCACTGACGGCTTCCCACTATGAATCCTTTCAATAAAAGTTGATATACCTCCTTGCTGTAGATAATTCTAGACCTTAGTCCATCTCCTCCATTTCTCACTATAATTAGAGAGCTCTCTTTTGTGTCTTTTTCCACCCATTACAATATTATAGCTCAGAGTTGTGTTATGGCGATTCGACTTATAGCTCATCAGACAGTTTCTCACCAAATTATTCTAGATAATTCTTTTGATATTCCTTAAAAGGTAAGCTTTAACCTTGTAAATCAGCACCTAGAAAGTGTGCGAATGAGACTTGGATTCATTACCCTTCCTGTCAATCTTGTACTTTTAATTTATGGGAAAGCCGTAATGAAATGTAGCATTAACTTTCATGATTAATAATTTTAATTCCCTCCTTTCTTTGGATTCTGTCATATTTGACTAAATCCTTCACCTCACGTGGGAGGTCTCCATCATGAAGCCATCTAATCTAAGTGTCACTTTTTATAGCCAAGTTGGTGCACCAGTCAGAAACCTGGTTGGATTCCCTGTACATGTGGGATATGTGCATCTTCTCAAAGGTGTTCAAGAGATTGCAAGTTTCTTCAATCATATTGGCAATACTCTATGATGGTGTGTGTAAATTGTTAAGGTAGTTTATAATGTTGCTAGAGTCACCTTCTATCCAAAGGTTTTTGATCCCATTATCATGGGAAAATTTGGTAACTTGGAGGGCTACATTGGCTTTTGCAAAGTGATTGGTTTGGGTGCCAAGTGGGAGGATGAAAGCAGTAGTACCCTTTCCAAAGAATTTTTTGATCACACCACCACTTCCTACCTTTTCCAGATCACCCTTGGTAGCGCCATCAAAGTTAGCCTTAAACCATCCTCCTGGGGGATAGCTCCTGGAGAAATTCTCTCTTTTATATTGGGTTAAAATGTTATTAACAAATATGAAATTTTTTTTTTTTCAAGTTTAAACTTTTTTTGTTAAATAAAAAAACAAAATAGAATAAGAATCTAACTATGAGACTGAAAGCGTAGAATCTAATGATTAAACTATATAAGGAGTCTAATGATGGGAAAACATGAAGGAAATGAATGATTAGTGCTACAAGGAACCTGGAAGAACATTATAATGATAAATTATAATAACTGCAATGTAGAATGATAATAATAAGTTGCAAAACAACTATAACCTGCATAATGAAATGGAATCCTTGAATGTTCCTTGTTAATGGAGGCACGCCAACAAAATAAAACACAATGTTTGACTACCTTCTCGAATGAAAACATTGTAGGAAGGAAGAGAAGGGGTGTACACACAAATTTTGAGGAGGTGCACAGGGTTATTTAAGGTGCAAGAAAGGTGTAAAAAACTAACAGCAAGGAGTGGGTGCTGCACACTAAGCTGCCAATAAGTAGTGTAAAGGTGAATCTATATTGCACATAAGGTGAATTCGTATGTTGAAGTGCGCAGAGAATAGAAAAAAGAGACAAGTATAGAAAAATTTCCTTATACAAAGTAAGGAATAGAAGAGTTAGGCAGCGCATGGAATATGGAAACAAGTAGCACAAGGGAGAGATAATGAGGAGAGATATAATGCAGGTATAAAAAACAAAGTAGGTTTATGATAAGTTGAAGAGAAGAATGGTATAAACAATAGTAATCTACATGAAATGTATAATGAACAGTAAACAAAATATAAACAACAAATAGATATATGGATATTCATTTTTGTGAAAATAATTACAATATCAACAGTTAAAAGAATATGAAATAATGAGAATAGATTAAACAAGATATATAAACTTGCAAATTAGATAGATAAATAAATGAACAAAAATGTATGAAATAGAAAACCCTTGTGGTTTCCCAACAGAGGGTGTAGTTAGAGCTTAAAAAAACTTGAAATGAAGATTAATAAACTTAGATGTGGTGGCAAGCCATCCTATACTAGCTATAAAACCAAATCTAAATAACAAAGGAGATAAGAAAAACTTGCAACAATTGTTAGATCTAAAAAAAAAAAAAAACCTAAAACAAAAAGTTAATCAATCATTAAAGAAAAAAAGGATTTCTTCTTCTCAACTGAGATATCATTTGAATGATACCTTTATGCAAACACTCAAAACAAAGATTTAGCTAGCTCTGATACAATGTAAGAAACATAAAAAAATGAAAAGAGCTAAAGTAAGAATCCAGGTGAGTGAATAAAAAGAATTATTTGACCATAAATACAATGAATGAGAGACTGCTTTAAGATTTATCACCAAAACCATCAAGATGCTCCAAGATCAACACAATGAAACAAAGATTTTGAAAGGGGAAAAACAAGAAAAAACCCCTTGTGTATATAATAAAAATGAGGCAAAAAATCCTAGAGAAAGAGAGAGAATGTGAGCAAGAAGCTCATTACAACAATGTAAGAGAAAGAGTTGATAATGTGAGTAGAAGCAAGAAAATTGTTGTCAAAGTGTATGGAAAAGCATCTCTTAAATAGAGATGAGTGATGGAGTTAGAATGTAACTCTCATCTTATATGAATTCCAAATTCACATTAAGTGTATGCCAAGTGTGATAATCCTCTTAAGGAGGAATAAATAAATTTCTTTAATAAAGGAAATTAAATAAATGAGTTATCCTCCCACTTGAACTAGAGGACAAATTACATTTTAGGATACCTTGGCTTATCCATATTTAAATAATACACCAAGGAAAGATTATTAATTCTAACAGGGTTCTACCTCTTCTTAGTGTTCACTAGATGCACTAGTGTGTACATTCATCTAGTACTTTCCATAGCTATATCTTTATGGATCCGTGCTTGGAGGATTCCTCTAAGGGGAGAGCTGAGAGTTTTAGCAAGGGGATTTTTTTCTGGTCCTTTGTCATTGTTTTCAAAGGGTGAGAAGTTTCCTGGTTTGTTTCTGTACTTTGTTATTGATGAATGTTTCTAGCAATGACAAAGGGGGGAATTTTTAGAATGTGAAGTTGATGCTTTCTAATTATGTTGTCATTAATGGTTGTCATTGATTTCAACATACTCATATCTTAGCTTCTAATGGTATCAATTACCATGTTTAGAAAACCAAAAAAAAATTGTATCAATTGGTGTATCTAGTGTATCGGTTGAAGTGCTTGTTGTGTTCACCGAGGGATCTTGGTCTTTGGAATCTACATTGTGGTAGATTGTTTTCTCGATATTATGTGGATGTATTTTCCATCCCAACTTTGGAGTTGTAATGTAATGATCATAATTGTTGGAACCATGTACCTTGGAGAAGGTGTTGAGTAGTGTGGCATGTTGTATTGTTCAAGGTGGTGCTCATTTCATTCCTTCCCACCATGGGAATGTTGTTGGTCTGACCTATTTCAAATTGTGTGCCCAATCTAGTGGATCTCATGGTGTTGTATAAGTAATGCATGAACATCATAATATTGTGTGTAAGTAATTAAATGTACAAGTGAATGAATGTGTGGCATATATGTGGAGTATATGAAAAGTGACTACAAATTTATGCAAAGGAGATCTTTGTTTGTGTATAACAGTGCGTATATTTTAGAGGTGGATTATATTCATTTTTATATCTTTAACAATGAGCCCTTGTATTAGTAGTGAGCCTCTTTTTGGGCAGTGAGCCGACCGGTAGTGAGCCTTCTTGTAGTGAGCATTTATAGTAGTGAGCCTTTGTATCAAATTGTGTTAAATAGTGTAATCCTAATAGGTATTTTTACATTTCATGAGAATTAGTTTCTATGTCATTTTACCCATCTTGGGGTTTCCACGTAAAATTTAAAGTTCTTTGTTTTAGTGTTCCTGTGCATTTTAGGTTTATATTTTCTATGTATTTTAATGTTCTAAACCGACAAATCTTAAGTTGTTATTGAAACAATTTAAGTGTTAACCGACAGAGAGAAATTTTTGTAAATTTTTGTGGGAATAACTTATTCACCCTCCTCTCATTTATTCATCTTGTTCAATATAATCTATCATTGTGTTGGTCATTAAATTTGTGGGGCCTGCACCCTCAAATATAAAGTTCCACTTCTAGGGGAGCATCTTGAGGCAAATTTGATCTAAAATGAAACCGCTCCCACTTTCCAAAAGGGATTGACCATTGAGATTAGTATTATAATTTTATTCCCTCACGATGGTAAGGAAGTTGAAAAAGGCACAAGTGGAATCTATTCTATGCAGTCCAAAGGATAGTGATGATACAAAGATTGATATCCCATGATAGTTGTAGAAATTTCCATCATGAGATCTACACATGGTGAAAATGCATAACCCCTTTTTATTTTCATGTTTTAGGTTCAGTTCAAGGAAATCATATATGTAATCCTACAGGCACATTGTAAAGGAGAAATTTTGGATTTCTTTTTCCATAATTTTGGGATCTTTAGTTTTCCATTCTGAAAGAGAAGAAATCTCAAAAATAGTTTTTGTCTCTTTTTTAGAACCTAGCTTGTATTTTAATTAATCAACGAGAGTAAACATATTATATTTTGACAATTTTTCCTATGATGTGCATTTTCTTTAGTTTTACAGTTGATTTAAAAGCTCTATTTCAATTCTTGATGAACCTAGCTATCATTTGTTATGGTCTCTATATTTTATAATTTCAAAAAAAATGTGCAAGTGTCTGAATATTGTCTTGTACTCCTTAAATAAGATATAATAGTTTCTTTTTTTTTTTTGGTATATACTATGTCATTCAATGAATGAAATTCTCATGGAACATATATTTTAGTAAAATAATAGGAACATCTCCTACAAGCCTTAGCAAGTGTTATTCATGAGAAGATCTAAGTATTCTGATCTCTGTCTATTTAACTTAAGCATTTTGTTGTCTTTCAAATAATGAGTATTTTTTGGCATTATATGCTTAGTTCTTTAGGGTCATCTATTCTTGTTAATTCTGAAGGGAAATTCAAAGGGTTTAAAAATCTTTGGCGCATTGCCTTCATTTAGATGTTTTCATGTTTTCTCTTCCTTCCCTTTTTCAAAAAAGACCATTATGAAGATTCAGATTCTAAAATTTCCAAGGTTGTTTCACAGGATTCACTTTTTTCTACTCCTACGAAGCTTCCCAATTTCCCTTATTTAGGGGTGATCCTCTTAGGGCTCAACAGTATTCTACTGGTACATACCCCATTTTTTTGTTTTGGGTAGACCATTCCCCCTTGTTTCAAATATCATTTACAAATCTTTTTATTTCCTTATGCTTAAGTATGGAAGGATATTATGGATAGTGGAAATCCCNCCCCCCCCCCCCCCCCCCTCTCTTTCATGTAAATGTTAGCATTCCACAACCCTACCAAAAATATCACAATATAAATGTTCCCAATTTTGCTACATATTCCCCTGCTACAAAAATTTATGAGAAGTTTCACAATGCTTGCCTCCCTCCCACCCTTATATAGCATTTTTGGCAACCTAAATACACTTAGAAACAACCTTAGGAGGCTTATTTCAACTTTTATCAACATGATTACCCTCCCATCTAGCAGTAAAATATGCCTGAATCCTAGTAAATGTTAGTACCAGGGAGATTATGTTGAGTTTCCAAGAACAATTGTAGGCTATTAAGGAGCATGAATATAACTAGCAATAAGATCAAATTTATTATAAGGCTCAGCTTCAACAACATCAAAAATCATAGGTTCAAATAAAATGACAAGATAAATTTATTTTAATGCAAGTTTATTATAAGGAAGAAGAAGAATAAGAAGTGGAGGAGGAGTTAGAGCTTGAGTGAGAACATAAGTTGCAAGAGAATATTGATAAGTTTGTATTCCAACAAACCTCTCTGCAGATAAAGGATAATGAAGAGGAGGAAGGTTTAATCCTCCCATTTGAGGAGCTCCCCTTTTTTCATATGGAGGATGAGGAGAAAGATCTTAAGGATGCTCCTATCCTTGAAGATGAGAAAACCAACATGCATTAAGGTGTTCCTTGACTTGAATTGTTTCATGGCTTGGAGGGAATCATAGAGAAGATCAAAGATGAAGACAAATTTCTAGATAATTTTGATGTCATCTAATCATCCATTGATTATGGATTGGAAATTCTTAAATAAAAAATCTATGAGTTTTAGCAAAAGGAGGAGGCCCCCATACTATAAAAGAAGTCATCTGAGCCAACCCCTGATGGCTAGTAAGAGATCAAAGGAGTAGAGATTTCAATAGGATGTCCCATCAAAAATATAGCTCATATTAGAAATTTTCCACTACTCTTGCTTACCTCTAATCATGAAGATGAGCATCAAGGAGAAAAAAACAACTTACCCATTCATTGCATGAGGACAACACTCAAACAGAGTGCCCTTTCTTGTTCATAATCTTTGTAAGGAATTCTAGCAATGTAAGATTCCTATTAAATATTTTCTTTTGGTTGGTTATCCAGAAGCATGTGGAATATCAAAAGATAGTTATGAAGGGAAGCTTCTTTAGAAAGTCAGCCAATGGCTTTGTTTAATCTCATTTCCATGTAAATCTTTGTACATAGTAGGTTTGAATTTTTCCTGTATTCCAAGAAGTGTTGTTGCATATGTTGCATTATCCTTAAGGAAATGGATGTTTTAGCTTCAATTTTTTCTAAAAATGCATGCTTTCAAAGGTTGGTTGTGTCTTCACTTGTTTTTGAGGTAGGTCTATTTGTTGAGGCTCTATTTATATGACTTTTTTCCCAAACGATACAAATTGTGAAACTAAATATTCTAAAGTTCTTTCATAGTAGGCTAAGGTCCCCAATGACTCACAAAAATATACACATGTTATCTATTATAGAATTCATCCAGATTATTCTGAAGGTTATTGGAGGATTTAAAAAAGTCAAGGATCGAGCAGAGATGATAAAAATTTAAAAAATTATGTTTCGGTATTTTGTATGTTTTAGAAATGTGTATTTTTGGAGGTCCTCAGCTGAATTAGGGGTTGAAAATTTCATATGTCACTTAAAATTATTTGACAAAGATGTGTTAAGGGACTAAAATTATATCCCTTGAATACCTTTCCAATAATGTAAGATGTTCTATATTTTGAGCAATGGACAAAAATTAATGGTCATGTGGAGTTGGGGCAACCAAATGCCAAAATAGCACAAATTTTGGCATATTCATG
The DNA here is from genome assembly GCA_018584345.1 of Thuja plicata. Taxonomy (NCBI): domain Eukaryota; kingdom Viridiplantae; phylum Streptophyta; class Pinopsida; order Cupressales; family Cupressaceae; genus Thuja; species Thuja plicata. Next base: position 1,503,768 of record MU223396.1, read on the forward strand.
ATCTATTTTTCTTCAAGGCTTCCACTTTCAATAATTTCTCATGGTAGTGGGTGCCACATGTTCACACCACAAATATTCTAAAGGATGAAGGGAAGGAAAAATAAAAATAAATACCACTAGCATGCCACATGCCCAATCTATGGTTGTGTTGGTTAACGAATTTGTGTGGTCTACACCCTAAAATCTAAAGCGCCACTTCTAGTGGAGTATCTCAAGGAAAATTTGATCTAAAATAAAATTACTTCCATGCATCAAAAATGACTGATCATTGTGAGTAGGATTGAAATTTTATTCCCTCATGATGGTGAGGAAATTGAAAAAGGAATAGGTGGTGTCCATGTTGCGCATGCTGGAGGAGAGTTATGACGTAGATATTGGCATACCAAGATAGTTGTAAAAAAATCCATCATGAGATTTGCATGTTGTAAAAATGCAGATCCCCTTTTTGATTTCATTTTTAGGTTCAGTTCAAGCAAATCATATATGTAAGCCTACAGGCACATTGTAAAGGAAGACTTCTACAGTTTTTTCTAGAATTCTGAGGTATTTTGTTCATCATTTAGAAACAACACACTCAAAATAGTTGTACTATCATATTTCAAACCTTAACTTGTATTTAAGTTAATCAATAAAATGAAACATATCAAATTGTGACAAGTTCACATCTACTGTGTGTTTACTTTATTTTTGTAGTTAATTTAAAAGCTTGTGTCACTTCTAGATGAATGTAGCTATCATTTTTTATGGTCTCTAGCTTTCATAATTTCAAAAAAATGTACAAGTCTTTGAATTATGTCTTGTATTCCTTTAATAATCTATAATATTTTTTGATTTGGGGTTAGACATGTATAAGAGAAAATGGTTAATAATGCTAATATGTATACCCCTCACAAAAATATGCTATACATTGGGAGTACAAAGCCCCCTATAAAGGAAATATGATTAGCACAACCAAAAAGGGTATGGGTTCCAATGCAAGATCTAAAATGTAGGGTTTTTATGTATTGACTTGAATAAGATAATGACATAGAGATATGATATGACTTAATAAATGATGACGTAATTGATAAATAAAATATGATCTATGAAAGTAGATTCAAAGAAAGAGGAAGAAAATTGTACTTTGAAACTAGATGAGGAGATTTAAATTTTGGATCTAAATTTGACTGTTGCCATAATGTCAGAATCTACTATAGCTCCCAATTTGGAAACCTAAGACATGTAGCTATTTTATTTGTAATTTTCAGCCAAAAAGTGCAAGAACAAGTCAAGATTCAAGGTACAAGTTGACATGTCGACTTGTTCCTGACTGCTTCGAATGTGATGAAATTTTTTGGGTTCTTGCGATTGTGTATGTACCTTCTAGATCTAAACCTGAAACTTTTTAACTTGTTCATATGCATATGAAAGAAGGGAAATTTTTTGCAGAAATGGATTTTCCTTGGTAAAACCCCTATATAGGAATAAAAATTGAAGTTCAATTGAAATTTCATAAAGGAAAGTAATACAAACAAGATAAATGTTAGATTCACCTTGCATGAAAATCCCTCATGAACGAATGTAGTAATCACCCAGATCCATGAAGATGCTCGTATGAGTTTGATATTGAATTATAATAAAGGATGCCTTAAAAAATACATGGATATATGATTTCCACTCCTAGATCTTGAATGTTGAAATGTTTTTTAACCTCAATGGAGAAGGAGATGTGTTGTATGGATCTTCTTACTTTCTTGTGAATTTATGTACTTTGCCATCATGGGAGAGAAACTTGCATCGCTGAGAGAATATTTCCTTAGATTCAATGGATCTTGAAGATAAGGAGACTCAGAGATCCTATATTGGGTGCTTGCCTTCAAATTTTGAATCCAAATCCTCAATTGCACAACTTGAATTTCTTGGTTTCTTGAATGCTTGCACTTGAATTGATCTATAGATTGCATAAGATTTTCATGTCAAAATGAGAGAAGAGGGATTTTTTTATACTCATTTAGAGATTCAAATTTGACCCAGGTTGACCATAGTTCTAGGCTTTGCACTAGGCTCAAAATCCTAGGAACTAGTCGGCTAGTTAACTTGCCCAAGCAAAACTGCCTCAAACTTCGTTGGGTTGGTAGTGTGATAGGATGTAGGAGGAGAAAATTTAGATTGGTGGGATCAAGCATAACAAACATTCAAACCTAAAAATTGCCAAAATGGTGTCTAATAGGTGCTAGAGACTCAAATTATGGGTGCTAACTTTTTAGGATGATACATTTATCCTTGAATTTACCGTGGTTAAGAGATGAACTCGTGCTCATGGTAAAGTAGATCAAATACAAAGGATGATATCATCAAACTTAAGGAGACAAAGAAACATCAAGCCCCTATGTGACTCAAGTTTTCATCAAATCATAAACTGAGAGAGAGAGAGGGAGAGAGGGAGGGAGAGAGAGAGAGAGAGAGAGAGAGAGAGAGAGAGAGAGAGAGAGAGAGAGAGAGAGAGAGAAACACA
>MU223396.1:1509275-1542468 GCA_018584345.1 Thuja plicata
TCCCCCAAGCCGCAGCCACTAGCTCTTCTCAAAACTCGCTTCTCTACCTCCTCCTCTTCTCTAGGATGAATGAATGAATGACTAAAGACTTCCCCCACAACCCCTACTTATACCAATCTAAGCCACAAGTCAGCATTGAACATAAATTAAATACAAATACCAAAATTAAATGCCACAAGTCGGCCAACAACAACAATTAAATGTCCAAAATAGATGTCTTAGTAAAATCACGATATCTCCTAGCTCCGGATGAATTAGGAGTCGTGCTTCGAACTGTAGGTAGAAATATAGACCCTCTTCAATCCCTGAAATTTGAATCCTCTAACTATTTGTGGAAAATTATGTTTATGGCTTGTAATAGGCACCAGATTCCTAAGCAAGGCCGATCTCCTCCCGGTCCATGCCAAGCAACCAAGACCATGCCAAGTTCCATTAAATACATCAAAACCAATTACCAAAGACCCAAGTAGGTCCACACAACTCTACCAAATCCCTCACACATGAAAGTAAGTCCACACAACTCCATCAAATCTCCCAAACATGCAGGATAGCCAACTACCCTAGGATGCTCCTACATCATCAGGTTTGCATCTGGCTCAACAACTACAAAATTAGACGACATGTTGTTCTAGATCTATCTATTAACTGTTTAACCATATAATTTATTTTGAATTCTAATTATGTTAAGATTTTCATCTCTAATTTATTTTGCAAGTATATCCAATTTTTCTTAAAAACCAACGTGTAGTATTTTCAGCATATATTTTGGCTCGATCATCGAATTTTGAAACAATTTACCTTTTTAGAAGCTAGACTCCATTTTACACGCTTTAACAAAAGAGAAGGTTTGATTTTTTGATTAGTTTCAATTATTTCTAGGGGGAGCATGCACGAATTACATATTTTCAGGATGCGTCCACTTTAAAATTTTGTAAAAAATCATACATTCATGAAAAAATAAGAAAAAATTCCAAGATAAACTACGCGGTGTTAGCTAACTTCTCATTGGAGTGATTAAAAAAAAAAAAAATTTTAGGGGGAGCACACCACACGCTATTTTATATTTTTCACAACAAAGGACCACTTATTGTGCTCCCCCATTTTCAGGGCCTTAATCCTCACCATTTTCAAATATAAATTAGTAGTTTAGAAACTAGATTCAAATTACTAAAACTCTTGTTCTTCTCACATCTTGAAATTTTGAGTCTAACTATTTTTAATTTCTCGTCAAAGTATAGATTTTTCTAGTTTTAGAAAAAAACAAAGTGGCATCTTATACCCCCCTTTTGGTCCCCATCTTTGTGAAGTTTCCCTCTTTTTCTTTCTCTTTGAATGTCAAACTTGTACTAGGAACCTCTTTTGAACTAGGAACTTCTTTGGAACTTGATTTAGGAACCTGTTTGAAACTTGAGTAAGAACCTTCTTGGGAGCTTGTGTGAGGACCTTTTTTAGTTTGATTATTTGATGAATCTAACATGCAAACCTCTCTATTATGTGGCACAAGAAAATTTATGACCGGTTACACGTGGTTACAATATTGAAAAGAATTGAGGTCACAACTGATTGTTATCTCTTAGCGAAGGTATGAAAACTTTAAGCATTGGTAATAGGTATAAGTGACCACTTTCATCTCATGGATCCAAGGTCTACCCAACTAGTGCAGGAGAACCTAGAGCATAGGGGTCACCATGAAACCCTAATGATTGTCCAAGGAATATAGATTTCAACAAGACCTATGAAGTTCCTAAATGATGTAATTATGACCATTAGAGCCATTTTGTTTGAATTGAAAGTCCAATAGCATTAATGCAAGAAAATTGTCAATATGAGGAAATAAGGGGTTTGTTAGAGCTCATTAAGACTCATGAGACATTGGTAATGGTCAAAGGGATAAATATGTTTAAAGGTCATTAAAAGACCATATTTAAATTAAATGGGGGTCATAACATTATGCATCTTTGTAAATGGCTAAAGTATGGGACAATTGGTCGTAACTGTTTCCATGTGGTTAGGAAGGTAGTTAAGAGTTTTTAGAGAGTTCCCCAAGAAGGGGATACACATTAGATGGTTGAAAAATAGTTCCAAAAAATAGAGAGAAAAAGAGAATGCAATGATAGCATTCTTGGAATGTACAGAATGTAGTGTTCTTTGTAAATATGGAGCAGTTTTTAATATATTTTGGACATTTGTGTGCATATTATGAGTAGTAAACTCCTATTCATGGTGGTGGGTTCTTGTTTGTCACTATTTTTACATTGAAATTAATGAGTCTTTAATTCTTTACATTTTCATGTGATGTTAATACTGTTTGTACTATGGTAGAGAGTTTAGTCTCATATTTACAGATGTAATGGAGGGTCGAAGGTTCTAAAACCTTATGCTACTACTTTTCTTCATGGTTTGAAGTCTTATTTTATAGTTGCAATGTATTTAGATCTTCTTTGTGTAGGTGATATGCTTAGAGTTTGATACACACACAAAATAGTGATCATGTGCATGGAAAAAGCACCAAAATACAAGAATAGGTGTCTCAAAAAAAAGACCCTCAGTGCGGGGGAAATATATTTCCAACCAACCGTTGGATTGTTCCCATCTTTTGGTATATTTTAGGGATCCTAATTTCTCCCATCCTCAATATATTGATTGAGAATTTTTGGTCTGAGTCAAAAGATATACCTCTCTGTCTACGGGTATGTCAAAGAAGATGGCAAGAAGCTATATCTTTGAGTATTTATTATCATAGTTTTATTTAATGGATTTAGTGGATGGGAAAGTGTATAAATAGTCTAGACAGTTTTTAGGGAATCTTTTTTATGAGAGAAAAATCCTAAATGTTGTAAGGAGTGGTGTAAGTGACTGTCCCAAAGGTGGAGTCAAGAGATGTAGAGTTACTATCTTTTAGGACATAAACCCTTAGATGGGTTGGGAAAAGGTGGTTGAAGTGTGGAACCAAGTTTGTGCCCTTGAATGGTGAGATTCTAGTGAAGGTGAGTGTTGAAGAACAATAATTTTATGACCCTTGATAAGCCTAGTTGAGTAGGTTGGGTCTACGCATTATATCTGGTTGAAGATACTTTTGGGAGACACTGAGAGTGTTTGGAAGATTCTTGGAATAATATTGGGAGCTCATCAACTTGACTCACATCAAATTGGTATCAGAGGAAGGAAGTAGATCCTTATAGTTGGTAAAGATAGCCAAGATGTATTTGACAACAAAAGAAAGGGTATTCTATGAGGCATAAAAAACCTTTAAATATTTTGAAAGGAAAAGGAGAGAAGAAGTATAGACCAAGAAAAAGGAAGAAGTAAGAAATAAAAGAGAGGAGGAAGAAAGAAACCAAGCACTAGAAGAGATTTGAAACCTAAGGAAAATAATAGAAGAAAATGAAGCCAGGATACAAGCAACTAAGAATTAGCTACATGAACTTCTAGAGAAAAATAGAAAGAATGAGTTTTTGTAAGAAGAGGTAGTGAACAAGAAACAAGAAGACAAAGAACCTATGGATGAAAAGGTTCCAAAAGTTGCAGACCACTTCAATGGGGAAGGAAATGAAGAACCCAATGTTGGAGAGGTTCTATATGTTGAAGGAAAGATGGAAGAAAACAATGATGCAATTCCTATGGGGTTTGAATGTAATGGGTTAGTAGTGACTATGACAATCTTATGTCTTTTGAGTCATGCGGGTACCATGCATGGTACTCCTATAATAGTGAATTGTAAGGCTCAAGATGAGGCAACCTTAAAGATGAAAGAGGGAGTGGTTGCATGCCAAGGTGAATGGTGTGAAAATGTTTTGATAGCAATAGTGCAATGCAGGAGACTAAACATGATTTTATTATAGTGGCAGTCCATGAGGATGCCTTAGATTTGGTGTATTCTCCCAACATGGAGATATGGCATGTTGAAGGTGTCAAGAAGGAGTGCCTTTTTGAGGCACTTGCTATTTATTTGTAGAAGTTTTCAATCAAGATACTATGGGTGGAGAACAAAAATCAGCGGGTAGTGCACATATTTCCCATGGAGGGAAAACCAAAAGTGAAGATTAAGAAGATCCACGTGTTGGGAGGACAAGCACACATAATATGGCATGATGAAACCATGTTTAAACCAAGAGCTAAAATGACATTTTGTTTTCTAACATGTTCTATTTTGCAGCTATCATTTCCAAGAGGACTTGGAAAAGTTTATAAATTTGGGAGTATGGTGTAGGAGCACCTAGAGAATAGGGGTCACCATGAGACCCTAAGGATGGTCCAAGGAATATAGAGTTCAACAATTCCTATGAAGGTCCTAAATGATGTAATTATGGCTAGTAGAGCCATTTAGTTCGAATTGAAAGTCCAATGGCATTAATGTAAGCAAATTGTCAATATGAGGAAATAAGGTATTTTTTAGAGCTCATGAAGCCTAATGATACATTGGTAATGGTAAAAGGGATAAATATGTTTAAAGGTCATTAAAAGACCATATTTAAATGAAATGGGGGTCATAACATTATGCATCATTGTAAATGGCTAAAGTATAGGACAGTTGGTTGTAACCGCTTCCATGCGGTTAGGAAGGTAGTTAAGAGTTGTTAGAGAGTTAACCAAGAAGAGAATATGCATTAGATGTGCTGCTACTCTCAAATTTGGCAGAAATTTTGAGTGACTAATTAAAATTTTTCTCTAAGGCAAGGTGAGTACCCCCTAAAAACATTTTGAAGAAGCCTACTTGGAGTGCAAGTAAAATGAGACCTAATGATTTTCATGAGATATCGCTTGGGGAACATGTGCACCACCTTTCATGGAGAAAATATAGTGGGTTACAACTTTCAGATTTTAGATTTGATATGTTTTTAAGATATCCATTTGGAGGTGTTTACCTAAATCTGCATTTTGCACATTTCCTGATTTTATCAAATAACCTACTTTGTAGGCTTGTATTTTTTTCCAGATTAAGACTCATGATATAAGGATTATTCCTAGGTGTTTTAGGCATGAGAGAGAGTCTTCATTTCCATTTTTAGATCCTTGTGAGTGCACATGATAATTTTTCAAAAGAATTTCTGTTTGTAATTTATTTTGGTTCACTAAGTGTAATTTGCAAAATTATTGAATGCCCCACTTTGAGGTTCAACAATTTGTACTTTGTTGAATTTCATGGAAATTGAATGCTCCTCTATATTGTAATCATAAAAATGTTCTCCCATAAATATTTTTAGACCTTGGTCAATCCATCTAATTGGTTTGCTCAGTGAATTCCAAATCAGATTTATGCAGTTTCACTGTGTATTAATTGGGAAAGTTTTTAAAGGGCTGACTTTGAGGATTAATATTGACTGATTGGTTGACCATCAGAGCAAGATAGTTGAAACCTCATATTATTTATATGAAATTGAATTTAATTTTGGTCTTTTAGATGAGAAGGCATTCATCTGATTGGTTTATGAAGTCAGATCCAAATGAGATTTATTTAGATTTCAATCTGCATAACAATGATTCTCTCTGAGGGATCAACTTTGAGGGTTAACACTTTGGTCCCAGCTAAACATTATAGCAAGTAATTTGATTCCCTATATTATTTGTTTCCATATGTATTACCAGGATCAAGTATTGAGCCTCAAGATATAATTTGATACCTTTTCAAGGGAAAACCCGAAAGCAATTTGTGTAGATTGCCAATGATTGATAGAATTAAAATTATAGAATAGTCACTTTCAGAGGATGATATCTTTGTATCAGATGGTTGTTCTGAGATACCACTTGTGGATTTTTAATCCTTGTGTGTAAGTCTACTCACCGGATAAATGGCATGATCTCAAGGCATTGTTTAGTATTCTTTCAAGGCTAATTCCAAAATCAATTCCTATTATCAACAAGTATTTTTGCAGTTTGTGATAAGTGGTCATCTTGGGAGATTAAAATATTCTTTCTTAGAAGGAATCATGGAGATTTTTTTTTATGAGGTAATGATAAACATGGAAAACTCCTAGTCTACCAAATTTGTATCCTTTAGGCAGTTGTTTGACCAAATTTTGAAACCATCTCCAGAGGCACTTTGTTATATTTTTGTGTTAGTATCCTTACAATGTTTTAGGATGGCTATGTTTGGTAAGAGATATCTTACATTCGTGTTGGATTCAAATGAACCCCTTTTTCACGCATACTAGTTATGGGTGAATGAATTAGCTGGCCAAGAGACAGAAATTTAGGGTGTGATTTGATACTCTTGTACAGGTACATCTAAGGTCAGTTTGTTGTGTTTTTGCATATCCACTTTTAGAGGGCTTCATAATGCTTATCTTTGATCATGGGTATCTTACATCTAAATTTTGAATTAGCCAAAATCCTTTAATGCACATTCTCATTGTGTTTAAATAAAAGGAATCTTGGAAGACCATTATTATCTTAGCGTATCAAAGCCTTGGTGTGGTCTATGAGTATATTTACCTGTTATGTTTTAAGAAACAAGTTTGATGGAGATATTCAGCACTCAAAGATCAATGAGGATATACATGGAGTGTTGTCCTTTGTCTTCTGTACTTTAGCCTAAATACCTCTATTCGAGTTGTTGATGAGGAAATTTTAAATTACAAATTGGGAGATCCTCCTGAAATAAAGGCTGGGTCAAGGGTGAAATTATCTCGCCTCAAGCTTTCAATGTCACACCATGAATGTGCATTGGTTCATATTACATGTCTCATGTCTTTGGTAATTGTTTTGTCTGGGCACAAGAGTGCACTTCTAGCTCTTGGCTTCATCCTTTGCTTTGGGTGTAAAATCAAATTCCCGCAACCTTTGCCACATCTAGGGAAGTGTTGCGTATTACATAATAAAAAGGACAAGGCTATATTTCAAAGGTTTCAAAAAATATTCAAAAGTTTTAAAAAAATATCAAGCCAATCCAATTTGTCAGGTTCAACGCCAAAGTCTATAACCTTTTGCAAATGCAAAAGCCTACACAATCTGAAAGAAAGAGGCTATGTAATGGCCAAGCATGGAAGAGTCTATGGTAGAGACAAAGGAGGCTGGGTGGATTTTAAAATGCAAGTTAGAGAGGAATGGATATGCCAACACAGTTAATGGAGAGGCCAGTGCATGGTCTCAAAACTTTAAAAGAACTACCTGTGCAATCCCATTAAAAGGCAACACAATTCCATTGGAAGGCGAGCGCATGATGAAATATGTTTTAAAGAATTTTAAAACTAACAAATGCTAGAGAGGTGGAGTCTTGCACAATTGCATAATTAAAGAGGATGCCCCTGCATTGTGTAAAAGATTAATGCAGTTTCCACATGGTAAAAGGAACCTACGCAAGGATATGTTGAAGGGTTGTGCAAGGCTATGAGGTAAGGATATAAATTTTTTATAAAATGTAATTGGCAATTGTAATGCCATTTTCCACAAACCTATGAGTTGTTATCACCCTGTCACACCAGACACTGGGAAGTAAAGGTTGCAAATGAGGTTGAAGACAAAGTTAGCGTGGGACATAGGTGAAGGAGACCTGCGCAGAGCATGAAGAAAAAACCATTAAAAAATTTCAAACAAATGCATTCAATAGGTGTAAAGCACGTATAATGATGCGTAGGGAGTGTGAAGATTCAAGGTAGCGTATGGATGATAAAAGAAGTTCAAAAACTCCAATTCAAATGCACTTGGCAGATGTAAACAAATTGAAAGCCTGCACAAGGCAAAGCATGAATGGAGACTAATGGAGACAAATGAAAACCAAAAGCTATGCAGGAATTAGGATATAGTCTTAAAACATTCAAATACAAATGCAAATGGAAAGTGTATAACCATAATAAGTTTGTGCTAAACATAGAGGATACCAGCGCATTAAAAGGAAGCATGCACAGGCACGGTTTCTGTGAAAGAAAGAAATTACTTTATCCCACATGCAGTGAGTAAAAGGTTTCTGAAGTTTTTTTATAATACAATGTTTGCACATTGGTTTGAATAAGATCCAAGAGGCCCATTGGCGGGCCCCTTATCCAATGGAACCATCAATAGAAAACCAAGATGTTTAAAATCAATAAGGATTACATACTAATGTGAAGACAAGAGTAGAAGGCTCTAGGAGACACGCTCGATAGAGATGCTTGGTGACTGTGCTTGGCGAGGTGTCAACCTCTGAGAAAGATGAATAGGCTTTGATGGGGCCCATAGAGATGACTTGGTAGGTGTCATGGTGTAAAATGTAATGGATCATGCATGCACCCTGAGGCACAAGACATCGACGATAGGCGCAATGCCTTGGCTGAAAGATGATCAAGATTAGCTCATTAAGGCATTGCGCCTACTCAACATATGGTGGGGCCGACAATGGGGAAGACAAAGTTGGATGGTGATGTGGTAGGCTTAAATCACATGCATCTGAGATAGGTGTGATCCTAAGGTAGAAGAATTGACGGTGGGCACAATGCCTTAAAAGAAAGATGATCAAGATCATCTCATCAAGGGATCACACCTGGATGACATGTGGCAGTGCGACAGGTGGCGGGCGAGATAGAGCAGGGTGATGTAGGTGCCGAGGTTGACTTGCAGACCAGTTAGGAGGTGACACATGACACATTCTAGAGTAGTCTGGGTAGAATAGGAGAAAATAAGGTAAAAAGCAGTGCATAAATTAAAAGAATTAAGAGATTAATATGTCAGGATGAATTAATGTGCAAAGGTAAAGTGTCGTGTAAAATTAAATATTAAAATAGACTATTAAAATGCAAATGCATAACTATGCATGGGGATTAAAATATAGTATTAAAATGTGAATGCAGAATTATGCACATGAAATATTATTAAATCTACACAGAGAAATAAGGAAATAAAGGAAATTATCTACAAAACACAGAAGGTATATTAAGTCTGCACAATTCTTTTGAAAGTATTGCTATTTTCACTGAAGGTAAAAGAATACTCGTGGGAAGGTGAAGTTGAAGTTTTAAGGGTAAGGGGCATTCCTAGGATTTTCAATTTTTGAGAAGATAAAATCATATTTTGGCAGTTGGAGAGGGGATCAGTTTCAGATATTTTTGGGGAATTGACAGGTGTCTGTGGAAGGAGGAATGAGGATTTATCTCTCTTCCAATATATTTTTTTTTGTTGTATTACACAAGAGTTCCAATTTATTGGTCTCCACAGAGAGTTTTAGATTGCTGGCTCTAGGAGGTTCCAATTTTTTTTGGTTCCATTAGGTATATAGTTCATGGATTGTACTAGTTTTGTTTCAGATAGAATATAATTTTATTTGTCTTTTGTAGCTTATTGAAGTGGTATATGTCTGATTCCAAATTTGTGTACAATGATGTGACTCTTCACACTTAATAGAACAGTCCAAATTTAAATCTCTCCTTGGTGTCTGTCTTTTGAATTCTAAATTTTTTGATTCACTACATAGATGTTATCTATGTATATGTCATCAGTCTTTAGTTCTAATCTGGGATTAGATTAAATGATGCTATGGATGTGACATAGATTCATCTGGTTGTCTACAGAAGGATTTTTATAAGCAGTATTGATTTGCATTTATTATGTTTATGGCTTGGAATCTCTGATAGAATTTGATTGATGTATTTCTAACTTTTCTTATAGGGGATTTCCCAATGGATAAAGCACTAATCATTGAGTAGTATCTTTTGTAATGATGCATGTATGGTTAGGTCTTGGCTATGTTCTACAAACTTGAAAATAAAATCCAACATATCTGATGTTTTATGTGGTTATTTTGTTCTTCCAATCTCATGCTCTAGTTCATAGTTGATGTTCAATGGGTGATTAGTCGGTTACCTAGTATCTCCTAGTTGTGTTGATCCTGTATGAGATCGATGCTTGATTAATGTGAAATAAAATATTGAAGGCATTAAAGGGTGTCCCCCCCTTGGTTTTGCAAAACCTAAAGCTTAGAAGGATAGATTTGCATCCATGTTAGTTATTCCTTTTCAGTCTATACATTCTCACAACAGTGAGTGGTGACTCTAAAAGATCTCTGCACTAGTGTGCATTTAAGAGAAAAAATTTGATTATTAGTTGGAATTACTTGCAGCAAGTATCTAGCATATGCTTAAAGATTTAGTGGTTGAATGACCAAATCATAAAGAAATAAAAGAATGCCAGTAGCGAAAGAATTTACCTAGGTATTCTTCAAAGTTTTCTAAGATAATTTGGTTCCTTACTAGGTGAAGAGGTCACTAAAAGAAGGAAAATAGATCTAAAGTTTTTTGTCATACTTCTTGTTTTACATTTTTAGTCATCAGAATTAGAAGTATGTTATTATGTGAAATAAATGATTGCATAATTCGGATATAAATCTTTGTGAGTGAGAAGATGTATTGTTAGTAAATAGAGTAATGGAGATTCAAAATTCAATAGATCAAGATATGCTTCCTAGATTTGAAACTTATCCAGCAAGTCTTGAATAAATTCAAAAATATGTTACACTATTTAATCAAAGAATCCAAGACGAAGCCATATTGTTTTTGAAAACACGTGTAGGAGAAAGGAATGAGGAATCAATACATTGGTATTATGAAAATTTTTCCAATGCATATGATGAGCTTCCAGTATATGTTGAACTTCAAGAGTCTACTTATATTCATTTGTTCTTAGAGCTTTTTATGACTGAAACGGTAAATTGGTCTACATCCCGTAGAGAAGAAGGCATGGAACTCTTTAAAATTTGGATAGATTCGATTGAAAAATCTGAATTTGAATCTGATGTAGACTCTTGTTGTGCTGAAGAGAATGACTATGATGTTTATAGTGAAGTAAATGAATATCAAGATGTGGAGGATGAATTTGTAGTTGCAGATGTTTCCATTGGATTTGTGGATTTATTTTCTTATCAGCATGATAGTGCATATTTCTTGTCTAAGTTTAAGGAAGCATTTTTTGGACAACAAGAGAATTATTATGATGCGGATGAAAGTTGTTTTGATGATTATTTTATACAAGATGATACAAGTCAAGAACTTGTAGTCCTTGTTTCAAATAAGGAAGATATTTGCAGTACTAAGAATGAGATTGAAGGTAATGAAAATGAAGTCCAATGTTCATTAAGCAGTGAAAAAATATCAGAACTATTGGTTACATATTTTCAAAGGTATGCACCTAAAGTAGACTCTACTTTGTAGTACCCAGTTGATTTATGCTTTCACAATGACAACATGCTAATGGGTGTGAAGTGTGAAACATGTTTGGATTTTCTTTTTCCTACTTTTGAGGAAAACAATGTGCAAGATGGAAATGAATTTAATTGTGAGGAATTTGATTATGTTGAATATGATGAATATGATGACTCATATGCTGGTGTGGATTCATATTTTGATGAGTTTTGCATGGATTATTCTTGTATACATCATGATGTTGATTATTCCTTTGAGAAGAGTCAAAAATCTACATGTGTGCTCTCAAATTTGCAACTGATTAATGAGCCATCATTTGATGATACATTTTCAGATTTTGAGGATGCTGGTAAAAGTTTTCATCAACAAGATGTCTCTAATATTGTGCAATCAAGTTTTTATTTGGATAGTTTGCAAGTTTCTGTTATGATTGAGATTCATGCTTTTGTGCAAACTAATATCCAAAATATGTCTAATTCTCACTATTGGGTTGAATTGAAATCTTTTTCCTCTCAACAAGTTAATGGTTGTAAAGAATGTAACAACTTTCTGTTACATAATGATCATCACTATCAATACCTTTGTTCTTTCTAGGTGCATAATAATAGTGAGAATGCTGATTTTTGTTTATATGTTTTGCTAATAAGAAATTGTAGCATGATTGATCAAACATACGACAGTGGTAATTTCCGTTTACCTCTTATCCATGGAAATGAAAAATTAGATATTTGATAGAGGTAAATACTGAGTTCAGTGTGATGGTTTAGGGCCATTTGTAAATAATGTACATGTTGTATAGCCACTTTTCTTTCAGTTGTGTGTTTGGTGTTTTGTGTTTTCAATAAGGAACCTGGTTTTGGGAAGTCAAGAGAAGAAGTCTGATTGATTTTGAGTGGTCTGCTTCACCAAGAGATTATAGATTCTCTACATGTACGTAAGGGGTATGCAACCCTAGACAGAGCCACTATTGGAACTCTCAAGTTTGGTAGAAATGTGGAGTGACCAATTAAAAAATTTCTCTAAGGCAAGGTGAGTACCCCTAAAAAACTTTTTGAAGAGGCCTACTTGGAGTGCAAGTAAAATAAGACTTGATGATTTTCATGAGATATCATTTGGGGAACATGTGCACCACCTTTCATGGAGTAAATATAGTGGGTTAGAGCTTCCAAATGTCAGATTTGATATGTTTTGAAGATAGCCATTTGGAGGTGTTTACCTAAATCTGCATTTTGCACATTTCCTAATTTTATCAAATGATCTAGTTTGCAGGCTTGTATTTTTGGCTGAATTAAGACTCATGATATAAGGATTATTCCGAGGTGTTTTAGGAATGAGATAGAGTCTTAATTTCCATTTTTAGATCCTTGTGAGTGCACATGATACTTTTTCCAAAGCATTTATGTTTCCAATTTATTATGGTTCGTTGAGTGCAATTTGCAGAATTATTGAATTCCCCACTTTGAGGTTCCACAGTTTGTACTCAGTTGAATGTCATGGAAAATTGAATCCTACTCTATATTTTAATATGAAAAGGTTCTCCCATAAAGATTTTTAGACCTTGTTAAATCCATCTGATTGGTTTTCTTAGTGAATTCCAAATCAGATTTATGTAGTTTCATTATGTTTTAATTGGGAAAGTTTTTAAAGGGTTGACTTTGAGGATTAATATTGACTGATTGGTTGACCATCAAAACAAGGTAGCTCAATCCTCGTATTATTTATATGAAATTGAATCATAAATTTACATGATTTTAGATGAGAAGGTATTCATCTGATTGGTTTATGAAGTCAGATCCAAATGAGATTTATTCAGATTTCAATCTGCACAACAATGATTCCCTCTGAGGGATCAACTTTGACGGTTAACACTTTGGTCCCAGCTAAACATTATAGCAAGTAAGTTGATTCCCTATACTCTTTGTGTCTAAATTTATTACCAGGATCAAGTATTGAGCCTCAAGATATAATCTGATACCTTTTCAAGGGCAATCCCGAAAGCAATTTGTGTAGATTGCCAATGATTGACAAAATTAAAACTATAGAACAATCACTTTCACAGGATGATATCTTTATATCAGATGGTTGTTTTGAGATACCACTTGTGGATTTGTAATCCTTGTGTGTAATTATACTCATCAGATAAATGGGACGATCTCAAGGCATTGTTTAGTATTCTTTTTAGGCTAATTCCAAACTCAATTCCTATTATCAACAAGTGTTTTTGCAGTTTGTGATAAGCGTTCATCTTGGGAGATTAAAATATCCTTTCTCAGAAGGCATCATGGAGATTTTTTCTTTATGAGGTAATGATAAACATGGAAAACTCCTAGTCTACCAGATTTGAATCCTTCAGGAAGTTATTTGACCAAATTTCGAAACCAACTCCAGAGATAGTTTGTTATATTTTGTGTCAGTATGCTTACAATGTTTTAGGATGCCTATGTTTGGTAAGAGATATCTTACTTTCGTGTTGGATTTAGATGAACCCATTTTTCATGCATACTATTAATGGGTTAATGAATTAGTTGGCCAAGTGACGAAAATTCAAGATGTGATTTGATACTCTTGCAGAGGTACTTCTGAGGTCCATTTGCTGTGGTTTTTGCATATCCACTTTTAGAGGGCTTCATAATGCTCATCTTTGATCGTGGGTATCTTGCATCTAAATTTTAAATCAGCCAATATCCATTAACACACATTCTCATTGTGTTTAAATAAAAGGAATCTTGGAAGACCATTATTATATTAGTGTATCAAAGCCTTGGTGTGGTCTATGACTATATTTCCCTATTATGTTTTAAGAAACACATTTTATGGAGATATTCAGCACTCAGAGACCAATGAGGATATACATGGAGTGTTTTCCTTTGTCTTCTTGACTTGAGCCTTAATACCTCTATTCAAGTTGTTGATGAGGAACTTTTAAATTACAAATAGGGAGATCCTCCTTAAATAAAGGCTGGGTCAAGGGTGAAAGTATCTGGCCTCGAGCTTTCAATGTCACACCATGAATGTGTGGTGGTTCATATTACATGTCTCAAGTCTTTGGTAATTGTTTTGTGTGGGTAAAAGAATACTTATAACTCTTAGATTCATCCTTTGTTTTGGGTGTAAAATCAAATTCCCACAACCTTTGCCACATCTAGGGAAGTGTTATGCATTACATAATAATAAAGAGGAGGTTATATTTCAAAGGTTTCAAAAAACATTCAAAAGATTTAAACAACCTTAAGTCAGTCCAATTTGGAAGGTTCAACATCAAACTCTATAACCTTTTTCTAGATGTCAAAGCCTATGCAATAAGCAATAAAGAGGCTATGTAATGGCCAAGCATGGAAGAGTTTGCACTAGAGACAAAGGAGGCTGTGTGGATTTTAAAATGCAAGTCAGAGAGGAATGGATAGGCCTATGTAGCTAATGGAGAGGCCAGCACATGGTCTCAAAAATTTAAAAGAACTACCTGCGCAATCCCATTATAAGGTAGTGCAATTCCAATGGAAGGCCACTGCATAATGAAATATGTTTTAAAGACTTTTTAAAGAAATGTGTACAAGAAGTAGGATATAGTCTTAAAACATTCAAATACAAATACAAATGGCAGGTGTATAACCATAATAAGCATGCCCTAAACATAGAGGATACCAACACATTAAAAGGAAGCATGCATAGGCACAATTTGTGTGAAAGCAAGAAATTGTTTTATCCCACATGCAGCAGGTAAAAGGTTTATGAAGTGTTTTTATAATACACTGCTTGCACATTGGTTTGAATAAGAGCTAAGAGGCCCATTGGTGGGCCCCTTAGCCAATGGAATGATGTGCTTATCATAGGGATAATAAACCATGTTTTTGTGCACCAAAGTGGAAAAACTTTAAAAACCTTCAGAACATTAGTCCCACATTGATGGGAAAATAGAAAACCAATATGTTTAAAAGGAATAATTCTTACATACTAATGTGAAGAGAAAAGCAAGAGGCTCTAGGTGACACACTCTGTAGAGATGCTTGGTGATCGTGCTTGGCCAGGTGGTGACCTTGATGGAAGACAAACAGGTTTTGATGGGGGCCGCAGAGATGACTTGGTAGGTGACATGGCGGAAGAGGCAGCGGATCATGCATGCATCCTGAGGTGTAGGAGATCGACGGTAGGCATAATGCCTTGACTGAAAGATGGTCAAGATATTTCACTAAGGCATTGCACCTGCTTGAAATGTGGTGGAGCCAACAGTGGGATAGACCAAGGTGGATGGTGATGTGGTGAGATTGAAGCACAGGCATCTTAGATGGGTGCAAATCATGAGGTAGAATAATTGACGGCTGGCATAATGCCTTAAAGGGAAGATGATCAAGATCATCTCATCAAGTGATCGCGCCTGGCTAACATGTGGCAATGCGGTAGGTGGAGGAATAGACAAAGCAGGGTAATGTAGGCACCTAGGTGGACTTGCATACTAGTTAAGAGGTGACATGTGGCACGATTTGGCATAGTCCGGGCAGAGTAGGAGAAAATAAGGTAAAAAGAAGTGCACAAATTAAAATAAATTAAGAGAATAATATTCCAAGATGAATTAATGTGCAAAGGTAAAGTGCAGTATAAAATTAAAGATTAAAACAAACTATTAAAATGAAAATGCAGAATTATGCATGGGAAATTTTATTAAATCTCCATAGAGAAAAAAGGAAATAAAGGAAATTATCTACAAAAAATAGAAGGTATATTAAATTTGCACAATGCTTTTGAAAGTATTTTTATTTTCATAGAAGGTAAAATAATATTCATGGGAAGGTGAAGTTGAATTTTTAAAGGAAAGGGGAATTCCCCAGGATTTTCAATTTTTGAGCAGATAAAATCATATTTTGGCAATTGAAAAGGGGATCAGTTTCAAATATTTTTGGGGAATTGACAGGTGTCTATGGAAGGAGAAATGAGGAGTTGTCTCTCTTCCCATATATTTTGTTTTGTAGGATTGCACAAGGGTTCCAATTTCTTGGTCTCCACAGAGAGTTTTAGATTGTTGGCTCCAGGAGGTTCTAGTTTGTTTTTGTTCCATTATGAATATAGTTCATTGATTGTACTAGTTTTATTTTAGATGGAATAAAATTTTATCGGTCTTTTGCATCTTATTGAAGTGGTATATGTTTGATTGAAAATTTGTGTACAGTGATGTGATTCTTCACACTTAATACAAGAGTCCATATTCAAATCTCTCCTTGGTGTCTATCTCTTGAATTCTGAATTTTCTTATTCACTACATAGATGTTATCTGTGTATATGTCATCAGTCTTTAGTTCTGATAGGGGATTAGATTAAACGATGCTATGGATGTGACATAGATTCATCTAGTTGTCTACAGAAGGGTTTTTATAAGCAGTATTGATCTAGATTTATTGTGTTTATGGCTTGAAATCTCTGATAGAAGTTGATTGTTCTATTTCTGACTTTTCTTAAAGGGGATTGCCCAATGGCTAAAGCACTGATCATCGAGTAGTATCTTCTCGAATGATTCATGTCTAGGTAGGTCTTGGCTATATTATGCAAACTTTAAAATAAACTCTGACATATTTGATGTTTTATGTGGTTGTTGTGTTCTTCCAATCTCATGTTCCACTTCATGGTTGACGTTCAATGGGTGATTAGCCAGTTACATAGTATCTCTCAGTTGTGTTGAGCCTATATGAGATCATTTCTTCATTAATTCCAAACAAAATATTGAAGGCATTAAAGGGTGTCCCCCCCTTGGTTTTGCAGAACCTAAATCATAGAAGGATGGATCTACATCCTTGTTAGTTGGTCCTTTTCAGTCATTGTTAAATACTTGGAGTTGGCTACTCTCTAAAATTTTGTCAAGAAATGAAAAGGTTTCTATTCACTCATTTCAACATAAAAACCCACCAACAAGATGGTTAAAAAAATAGTTCCAAAAAATAGAGAGAAAAAGAGAATGCAATGAAAGCATTCTTGGAATGTATAGAATGGAGTGTGCTTTTTAAATATGGAGCAATTTTTAATATATTTTGGATGTTTGTTTGGATATTCTGACTAGTAAACTCCTATGCATGGTGGTGGAGTCTTGTTTTTCACTATTTTAACATTGCAATGAATGAGTCTTTAAGGCTTTACATTTACATGTGATGTTAATATGATTTGTACTGTGACAGTGAGAGTTTAGTCTCATATTTATGGTTGTAATGGAGGGTCCAAGGTTCTAAAACCTTATGCTGCCACTTTTCTTCATGGTTTGAAGTCTTATTTTATAGGTGCAATGTATTTTGAGCTTCTTTGTGTAGGTGATATTCTTAGAGTTATATACACACCCAAAATAGTCATCTTGTGCATGGAAAAAGCACCAAAATAAAAGAATAAGTGTCTCATAAAAAAGACCCTGGGTGCAGGGGAAATTTCTTTCCAACGAATCATTGGATCATGCCCATCTTTTGGTATGTTTTAGGGATCCTAAATTCTACCATCTTAAATGAAGAGATCAAGAATTTTTGGTCTGAGTCAAAATTTATACCTCTCTCTGTATGGGTATGTTAAAGAAGACAGCAAGAAGGTATATCTTTGAGTATTTATTATCAGATTTTTGTTTAATGGATTTAGAGGATGGGAAACTATATAAATAGAGTCTAGAATGATTTTAGGGAGTCTTTTTTATGATAGAACAAAGCCTAAATGTTTTAGGGAGTGGTGTAAGTGACTATCCCAAGTCTGGAGTCAAGAGATGCAGAGTTACTGTCTTTTAGGACAGAAACCCTTAGATGGTTTGAGAAAAGGTGGTTGAAGTGTCGAACCAACTTTGTGCCCTTGAATGGTGTGAGTTTGGTGAAGGTGAGTATTGAAGAAGAGTACAGTTATGAAATTGTATCTTGTTGAAGGTACTTTTGGGAGACACTGTGAGTATTTGGAATATTCTTGGAAGAATCTTGGGAGCTCATCAACTTGACTCACATCAAATTGGTATCAAAGCAAGGAAGTAGATCCTTACAGTTGGTAAAGATATCCAAGATGTACTTTAAAATAGAAGAAAGGGTAATCTATAAGGGCATACAAAGCCTTTAAATATTCTAAAAGGAAAAGGAGAGAAGAAGTAGAGACCAAGAAAAAGGAAGAAGAAAGAAAGAAAAGAGAGGAGGAAGCAAGAAACCAAGAACTAGAAGAGATTCCAAACCTAAGCAAAAGAATAGAAGAAAATGAAGCCAGGATACAAGAAACTAAGAAAAAGCTACAAGAACTTATGGAGCAAGATAGAAAGAATGATTTTTTTCAAGAAGAGGCAGTGAACAAGAAACAAGAAGACAAAGAACCTATGGATGAAAAGGTTCCAAAAGTTGCAGCCCACTAGGATGGTGAAGGAGATGAAGAACCCAATGTTGGAGAGGTTCAAGATGTTGAAGCAAAGATGGAAGACAACAAGGACACAAGTCCTATGGGGTTTGAATGTAATGGGTTAGTATTTATTGGGAAAATCATATGTCCTTTGATTAATGCGGGTACCATGCATGGTACTCCTATAATAGTGAATTGTAAGGCTCAAGATGAAGAAACCTTAAAGATGCAAGAGTGGATGATTGCATTCCAAGGTGAATGGCAGGCAAATTCTTTGATAGCAACAGTGGTCTCAATGCAGGACACTAAAGATAAAAATTTTTATAGTGGTAGTCCATGAAGAGGCCTTAGATTTGGTGTATTCTCCAAACATGGAGATATAGAATGTTTAAGGTGTCAAGGAGGAGGAGTGTCTTTTTGAGGCACTTGTGATTCATTTGCAAAATTTTTCAATTGAGATACTATGTGTAGAAAAAAACAATCAACAGGTAGTGCACATCTTTCCCATGGAGGGAAAACCAAAAGTGAAGATTAAGAAGATCCACATGTTGGCAGGATAAGCACATGTAAGATGGCATGATGAAGCCATGTTTAAACCAAGAGCTAAAATGACATTTTATTTTCTAACCTGTTCTATTTTGCAAGTATCATTTCCAAGAGGACTTGGAAAAAAGTTTATAAATTTGGCAGTATAATGCAGGAGCACCTAGAGAATAGGGGTCACCATGAGACCCTAAGGATGTTCCAAGGAATATAGAGTTCAAAAAGACCTATGAAGGTTCTAAATGATGTAATTATGGAAATTACAACCATTTAGTTTGAATTGAAAGTCCAATGGCATTCATCTAATAAAATTGTCAATATGAGGAAATAAGGTGTTTGTTAGATATCATGAAGCCTAATGAGACATTGGTAATGGTCAAAGGGAGAAATATTTTTAAAAGTAATTAAAAAACCATTTTTAAATGAAATGGGGGTTATAACATTATGCATCTTTGTAAATGGCTAAAGTATGGGATAGTTGGTTGTAACTATTTCCATGTGGTTATGAAGGTAGTTAAGAGTTGTTAGAGAGTTCCCTAATAAGGGGATACACATTAGATGGTTGAAAAAAAAGTTCCAAAATATAGAGAGAAAAAGAGAATGCAATGAGAGCATTCTTGGAATGTACAGAATGGAGTGTGCTTTGTACATATGGAGCATTTTTTAATATATTTTGGACATTTGTGTGGATATTATGAGTAGTAAATTCCTATGCATGGTGGTGGAGTCTTGTTTGTCACAATTTTTACATTGCAATGAATGATTCTTTAAGTCTTTACATTTGCATGTTATCTTATTATTGTTTGTATTGTGACAGTGAGAGTTTAGTCTCAGATTTTTGGTTGTAATGGAGGGTCCAAGGTTCCAAAACCTTATGCTGCCACTTTTCTTCATAGTTTGAAGTCTTATTTTATGGGTGCAATGTATTTCAAGCTTCTTTGTGTAGTTGATATGCTTAGAGTTTGATACACACCTAGAATAGTGATCTTGTGCATGGAAAAAGCACCAAAATAAAAGAATAGGTGTCTTAGAAAAAATCCCGTTAGTGCAGGAGAAATATATTTCCAAGAAACTGTTGGATCATTCCCATCTTTTGGTATCTTGTAGGGATCCTAATTGTGCCCATCCTCACCGGAGTGATGGATAATTTTTTCTCTGAGTCAAAATATATACCTCTCTTTGTATGGGTATTTCAAAGAATATAGCAAGAAGGTATATCTTTGAGTATTTATCATCAGATTTTTATTTACTGGATTTAGTGGATGGGAAAGTGTAAAAACATTCTAGAAGCATTTTAGGGAGTATTTTTTATGAGATAAAAAATCCTAAATGTTGTAGGGAGTGGTGTAAGTGACTATCTCAAGTATGGAGTCAAGAGATGCAGAGTTACTATCTTTTAGGACATAAACCCTTAGATGGGTTGGGAAAAGGTGGTTGAAGTGTGGAACCAAGTTTGTGCACTTGAATGGTGTGAGTCTGGTGAAGGTGAGTGTTGGAGAATAGTAAGGTTATGACCCTTGATAGGCTTAGTTGAGTAGGTTGGGTCTTGGCATTTTATCTGGTTGAAGGTACTTTTAGGAGACACTGAGAGTGTTTGGAAGATTCTTGGAAGAATCTTAGGAGCTGATCAACTTGACTCCCGCCGAGTTGGTGTCAGAGGAAGGAAGTAGATCCTTGCAGTGGGTAAAGATATCCAAGATGTATTTGACAATAGAAGAAAGGGTAATCTATGAGGCATACAATTCCTTTAAATATTATGAAAGAAAAAAGAGAGAAGAAGTAGAGACCAAGAAAAAGGAAGAAGCAAGAAAGAAAAGAGAGGAGGAAGAAACAAACCAAGCACTAGAAGAAATTTGAAACCTAAGTTAAAGAATAGAAGTAAATAAAGCTAGGATACAAGAAACAAAGAACAAGCTACATGAACTTATGGAGCAAGATAGAAAGAATGAGTTTTTGCAAGAAGAGGTAGTGAACAAGCTACAAGAAGACAAAGAACCTATGGATGAAAAGGTTCAAAAAGTTGCAAACCAGTTGGATGGTGAAGGAGATAAAGAGCCCAATGTTGGAGAGGTTCTAGATGTTAAAGCAAATATGTAAGAAAACAAGGATAAAATTCCTATGGGGTTCAAATTTAATGGATTAGTAGAGACTGGGACAATGTTATGTCCTTTGGTTCATCCAGGTACCATGCATGGTACTCCTATAATAGTGACTTGTAAGGCTCAAGATGAGGCAGCCTTAAAGATGTAGGAAGGCAAGGTTGCATGCCAAGGTCTCAATGCAGGTGACTAGAGATTATTTTTTTATAGTGGTGGTCTATGAGGAGGCCTTATATGTGATGTATTCTCCAAACATGGAGATATGGCATGTTGAAGGTGTCAAGGAGGAGTGTCATTTTGAGGCACTTGTGATTCATTTGCAAAAAATTTCAATCAAGATACTACAAGCGGAGAACAATAATCAGTGGGTAGTACACATCACATTTAAACCAAGAGCAAAAATGACATTTTGTTTTCTAATGTGTTCTATTTTGCAGGTATCATTTCCAAGAGGACTTGGAAAAGTTTATAAATTTGGCAGTATGGTGCAGGAGCACCTAGAGCATAGGAGTCACCATGAGACCCTAAGGATGGTCCAAGGAATATAGAGTTCAAAAAGACCTATGAAGGTCCTAGATGATGTAATTATGGCCATTAGAGCTATTTAGTTCGAATTGAAAGTCCAATGGCATTAATGTAAGAAAATTGTCAATATGAGGCAATAAGGTGTTTGTTAGAGCTCATGAAGCCTAATGAGACATTGGTAATGGTCAAACAGATAAATGTGTTTAAAGGTCATTAAAAGACCATATTTAAATGAAATGGGTGTCATAACATTATGCATCTTTGTAAATGGCTAAAGTATGGGACAGTTGGTTGTAACTATTTCCATGCAGTTAGGAAGGTATTTAAAAGTTGTTAGGGAGTTACCCAAGAAGGAGATAGGCATTAGATGGTTGAAAAAATAGTTGCAAAAAATAGAGAGAAAAAGAGAATGCAATAAGAGCATTCTTGGAATGTACAGAATGGAGTGTGCTTTGTAAATATGGAGTAGTATTTAATATATTTTGGATATTTGTGTGGATATTTTGAGTAGTAAACTCCTATACATGGTGGAGGAGTATTAATGTTTCACTTTTTTTACTTTGCAATTAATTTGTCTTTAATTCTTTACATTTCCATATGATGTTAATACTATTTGTACTGTGACAGTGAGAGTTTAGTCTCATATTTCTGGTTATAATGGAGGGTCCAAGCTACTAAAACCTTATGCTTCCACTTTTCTTCATGGTTTAAAGTCTTATTTTATAGGTGCAATGTATTTCAAGCTTCTTTGTGTAGGTGATAATACACACCCAAAATAGTGATCTTGTGCATGGAAAAATAACCAAAATAAAAGAATAAGTGTCTCAAAAAAAATATCCTCAGTGAAGGGGAAACATCTTTCCAACAAACCATTGGATCGTGCCCATATTTTTTTATGTTTTAGGGATCCTAAATTCTCCCATCATGACCAAAGCGATCAAGACATTTTTGTGTGAGTCAAAATTTATACCTCTATGTGTATAGGTATGTCAAAGAAGACAACAAGAAGGTATATCTTTGAGTATTTATTATAAGAGTTTTGTTTAATGGATTTAGTGGATGGGAAAGTGTATAAATAGAGTCTAGAAGGATTTTAAGGAGTCTTTTTTATGAGAGAACAAAGTCTAAATGTTGTAGGGAATGGTGTAAGTGACTATCCCAAGTGTGGAGTCAAGAGATGCAGAGTTACTATCTTTTAGGATAGAAACCCTTAGATGGGTTGGGAAAACGTGGTTTAAGTGTGGAACCAAGTTTGTTCCCTTGAATGGTGTGAGTCTTGAGAATGTGAGAATTGAAGAAGAGTAAGGTTATGAACCTTGATAGGCCTAGTTGAGTAGGTTGGGTCTTGGCATTGTATCTTGCTGAAGGTACTTTTGGGAGACACTGAGAGTGTTTGGAAGATTCTTGGAAGAATCTTTGGAGCTCATCAACTTGACTCACATCAAATTGGTATCAGAGAAAGGAAGTAGATCCTTACAATTGGTAAATATAGCCAAGATTTAGTTGACAATAGAAGAAAGGGTAATCTATGAGGCATACAAATCCTTTAAATATTCTTAAAGGAAAAAGAGAGAAGAAGTAGAGAACAATAAAAAGGAAGAAGCAAGAAAGAAAAGAGAGGAGGAAGAAAGAAACCAAGCACAAGAAGAGATGCAAAACCTAAGGAAAAGAATAGAAGAAAATGAATCCTAGATACAAGAAACTAAGAACAAGCTACGTGAACTTCTGGAGAAAAATAGAAAGAATGAGTTTTTGCAAGAAGAGGTAGTGAACAAGAAACAAGAAGAGAAATAACCAATGGATGAAAAATTTCAACAAGTTATAGACCAGCTAGATGGTGAAGGAGATGAAAAACTTAATGTTGGAGAGGTTCTAGATGTTGAAGCAAAGATGGAAGACAACAAGGATACAAGTCCTCTGGGGTTTGAATGTAATGGGTTAGTAGTGACTGGGACAATCTTATGTCCTTTGAGTCATGTGGGTACCATGCATGGTACTCCTATATCAATGAAATGTAAGGCTCAAGATGAGACAACCTTAAATATGCAAGAGGGAGTGGCTTCATGCCAAGGTGAATGACATGAAAAAGCTTTGATAATAGTAGTGGTCTAAATGCAGGAGACTAAAGATGAATTAATTATAGTGGTGATCCATGAGGAGGCCTCAGATTTGGTGTGTTCTCCAAACATGGAGATATGGCATGTTGAAGGTGTTAAGGAGGAGAAGTGTCTTTTTCAGGCACTTGAAATTCATTTGTAGAAGTTTTCAATCGAAATACTACAGGTGGAGAACAACAATCAGTGGGTAGTGCACATCTTTCCCATGGAGGGAAAACATAAAGTGAAGATTAAGAAGACCCACGTGTTGGGAGGACAAACACACATAATATGGCATGATGAATCCATGTTTAAACGAAGAGCTAAAATGACATTTTGTTTTCTAACATGTTCTATTTTATAGGTATCATTTCCAAGAGGACTTGGAAAAGTTTATAAATTTGGGAGTATGGTGCAAGAGAACCTAGAGCATAGGGGTCACCATGAGACCATAAGGATGGTCCAAGGAATATAGAGTTAAACAAGACCTATGAAGGTCCTATATGATGTAATTAGTGCCATTAGAGTCATTTAGTTTGAATTGAAAGTCCAACTACATTAATGTAAGAAAATTGTCAATATGAGGCAATAAGGTGTTTGTTAGAGCTCATGAAGCCTAATGAGACATGGTAATGGTAAAAGGAAGAAATATGTTTAAAGTTCATTAAAAGACCATATGTAAAAGAAATGGGGGTCATAACATTATGTATCTTTGTAAATGGATAAAGTATGGGACAGTTGGTTGTAACTATTTTTATGCAGTTAGGAAGGTAGTTAAGAGTTGTTAGAGAGTTCCCGAAGAATGGGAGATGCAAAAGATGGCTGAAAAAATAGTTCCAAAAAATATAGAGAAAAAGAGAATTCAATGAGAACATTCTTGGAATGTATGGAATGGAGTGTGCTTTGTAAATATGGAGTAGTTTTTAATATATTTTGGACATTTGTGTGGATATTCTTAGTAGTAAACTCCTATGCATGGTGGTGGAGTCTTGTTTTTCACTATTTTTACATTGCAATGAATGAGTGTTTAAGTCTTTACGTTTGCATGTGATGTTAATATTGTTTGTACTATGACAATTAGAGTTTAGTCAATGATTTCTGGTTGAAATCAGCAAAAACTTTAGTGGTGATTATTCGCCAATCGACGAATGTCGCATGTCGGTGAGCTGGGAATTGGCAATTTTTTCCATATATTAGATTCACCCTATCACCCAACAATTATTAATATTGGGTCCAATGCCCGAGCCCATCGCCCATCGCTTTATTTAATTTTCTACT
This sequence comes from Thuja plicata, assembly GCA_018584345.1. Lineage (NCBI taxonomy): Eukaryota > Viridiplantae > Streptophyta > Pinopsida > Cupressales > Cupressaceae > Thuja > Thuja plicata. Next base: position 1,534,248 of record MU223396.1, read on the forward strand.
TTTCTTACATACTATTGTCAATGGAATCTAATTTTTGGTCCCCGTAAATTTTAAATATTTGTCTATCATTAATTTATACGCGACCCAAATGGATTGTCTATATTTTCCAATAGTTTTATGCATATATATTTATAGGCAGCCCCAAATTCACCTAGCATTTTGTGAACACATGTCTCAACCCGACCCAAATTTGCCAACTTTATTAATCATACCTTTGTATTGGACAACCCATAATCGCCTCGCAAATAACAAAAGATGTGTTAAAATTATGTGGGATTCACCAAATTTGTATGCCTTGACCTAATACCTCCCATCAAATTTGCCAAATAAGGATAGTATAAAACATTTGATCGATAGCAAAGTGTTAGACTATTGAGTGCAACTGCATACTGCATTAGCGAGTAGCGACTACAATTTTATTTGAGGCAAAGGTGAGTGATACTTATTCTGCAACTCTGTAATTTTGAGTTCATTATTATTAAGTGGTAACCAGTTAGCAAACACTAGTGACTAGGGAGACCTCAGACATGATTTTAGGACCAATAAATCTAGAACCATATATATATATATATATATATATATATATAATTCTATTGTCACTTCGTCAACAATTTAACATTTTTTTTGCAATGGAAGTCATTGGAGAATGGAGATGTCGAACAAAAATAAGGGTAACAAGAATAAGGGTAAGGCTCCTGCAAGTGGGGAAATCCAAGAGAGGCTAGAAAAATGTAGAACCTTATCATCTTACTTTGGTCATGGTGTTGGAAATGTTTCTATCCAAAATGGGGAAGTTGCTTCATCACATGTAGATTTTGAAGATTGACAACCTGAAACTACATGACATATTGAAGAAGTAGGAAAACCTGATATCTCAGATCACGATGAACTTGAAGAGGATTTTGAGTTAAATACCCAGAGTAGCCATAACAATATAATTGACTTGGATGAGACTGAGAATGTCAGAGATGATGATGGTGCAGGGAAAAAGAAAAGAAAAAACAATTCAAAAAATGATCTGAAGTTGCAGTTGTCGAGGAATTTTCAAATAGAATGGGTGTCAAAGTATCCATTCATTGAACCACTAGAAAATCCAATTGAAGGTCAGCCTCTGGTAGAATGTAAATGTAAGATTTGTTCCAAGATAAATAAGAAGAAGAAGAGTTTGCAGTTAAGAATTAACACCATAGAGAAGCATATGGGTAAAGTTTACAAAAAGAAAACCATAGATGGAGTTGAAAAATCAATGATAAGATGGAAAAAAAAGGATGAATATCTACATGTTAGGAATGCAGAATTATATGAATTTCAGCTGAATATACAAATGAAGCCTGCTCAAGTTAAAGGCTCTATTGAAGCTTGTTTTGGAAAAGCATTGGAAGTAGAACTAATGGGAAAAGTTGTTCAGTTAAGTGTTGTTTTTAATATTTTGAGAAGAGGTCCTATGATATACTACCCTTCATTGAGTTCTTTATTATACTTTTTGAAAGTCCCTAACTATCCTAACAGTCACTAGTCAATAAATAGTGGATGGGAATGGGCAAATTGTCTTGTCGATGTTGAAAAAGAGGATCTAAAGGCAAAAATTAAAGAGTCAAATTTTATTGCATTGTCTTTAGACAAGGTTATAGCAGTAGATAATATTTCATGGGTATGCATGCATGTTTATACTCTAAACATTTTTGTCCACCAACCTCATCTACTAACTGTTGCTAAAATAAAGGATAATGCGACAGCTGAAAATCTATTTGAACAAGTAAAGAGATCTCTAATTGAATATGGAGATATAAATGACATGACTATTGCCTATAAGTTGCAGGTGTGTGTTGGAGTGGATGGAGCTTCAGTATTGCAAGGCCACAAGGGTGCTCTTTGCACAAAGATACAATCTTCTTGTGTGCCCTACATTACTCCCATTCACTACATGGCCCACAGAATGAATCTAGCTTTTGGTGTTGTTAGCAAGCATGGTCAACTATAAAAAATTGAAGTTTTAATCAAAGAGCTCTACCAATACTTATGTCAAAGTCTAAAATGATTGAGGGAATTTCAGCACTTTTTTGAAAGACTAACCAATGGGAACAAGCTTTTGAAGGATAATGATACTATATGGATCTCTTTGGATGGACTAGTGCATCAAGTGTTTTTTGAATATCAATCATTTCTTGGTCTAATGAATTCAAGTCATGAAGAAGCAGGGCTACCCAAATTTCTTGATCTTCTACAAAGGTTAACTAATGTAGAGACACTCTTAACATTAGAAGGTCTTATCCCCCTGCTAGAGGAAATGAGAAATATAATGAAAAAGAACCAGAAAAGAGAAATGTGTATTGAATAATATGTTGCACTCATAAATTGACATGCATGATGCTAGATAATCTCTACCAATCATGTGATGATGTAAAATTTGTCAGTTGGCTTAAAATCATAGATTTGGACAATCATGACAACTATTTAAAGATCGGTGTAAATGGGGAGTTATGTGTAGAAGTACGTAGAGTTGAGATACCAATGTACTACTATGCCAGGGTCGAGTCCAAGGAACCAGGAAAGAATAATAAGAAGCGAGTATCAAGTGTTAAAAGGGAAGACTTTACCAAGATCGTTGACTCTATAACTGCTTCTATGAAGTGCATTGCCTATGATCTTTCCTCAGATATTAGAGTAAGATTCCCTCCAGTCAAACTATTTGAATCCATGTCTATTGTGTTTCCTTGATATTGAAGTATGAACAATTTGAAGGATTATCGAAATAAGCTACTAACTTTGATGGATCATTTTTGCAAAACCATAGAGTTAAATGGAGTAACTCTAAATGGAATTTTAGATGAATCTTGTTTGAGAGAACAATCAGGCATTTTTTCATAGACAATGAGGGAAAAATATAATATTATGGAGAACCCCCATGAAGATGGATCAACAACAAGGCTGTGGAAATATCTAGTTGAGAGTGAAATGTTGATTGATTCAATATCAAAAAATTTCAAGCTTGTTGATTTATGTCTGACCATGATATTGGGATTGGTGGAGGATGAGAGATTTTTCAGTTATTTGGAGTTCCTAAAGTTGAAGCTAAGAAACAAACTAGACAAGAATTGGGAAAATTACTTTAGGCTCTATACATCAAGGTATGAAGTTCATACTTTTCCTTACAACAAGGAACTGTAATTGTGGAGGAATAAATGTCAAAGAAGAGGGCTGGGAAAATTTTCAAACCAAAGTGGGAGTGCCAGAGACAATGATGTGATTTTCATCATGTACTAGTACTGGTAATGCTAGCATTGAACTTGAGTTAAGCAGAGTATGCAGAGTGTAAAAAACATATCAAATAACCAAGGAGGCTATGAAGTTGATGGCGATGAATCTGAGGATCCTGATAATGAGATGATGTGGCAACTTGAACCTTTGTAGAAGTAGCAGGTCCTAGGTATTTATTAAACTTTTTGTTTTAGTCTACTGTCAGTTTCCGTATCTCATCATCATTCATCAATCATGCATAATATCATATTCCAATGTCAAAATTCAAAAACATGAATGTGGTTGATAATCTCACAAATTCTACAATTAATAATGGTTTTCTTTTGCATTATTCAGCACATATGGTACAATTCTTAAAGATTTTTATTTATTTTTTTAAAAACATAGCAATTCATATGATACAATTCTTAGAAATAGAGATTCTCATTAATTTATTTACAAATATGACACAATGTAACAATTCATTCATTAATAGTAGTAAGAAGTAGAACTGAGCTCTATGTGATTCTATTTGCAAAAGTGAATTGACAATGAATTATGACTCAAGAGTCAATACCCAATTTCAATTTCATTAATCATCACCCTTAACGAATGACCTTGAATTCCCTTTTATAGAAACAAGGGAGCAACAATAGCTTCAAGTTGATTTTCCTAATGTGAAGAGTCAAGACCAGTACAACATCTCTACAAATGTACATTTCTACATTTGACAGGCTAGTTTAGTAAATTAGCAATAGCATTATAGCATCTGCTACATTGATCCTGTTAAAAAAACAAATTTCAAACTTATTACTTTTAACTCAATTCAAGCCAATAGATAAATAATATAGAGATGATTGAAATTGAAAGTACTTTCACATACTATTTTTGATCAGATGATTCTGCCATTTTTTTTAATAAGATCCATCCTACATCGTTTGGAAGGTTAATATTTGTCAGGTTATAGAAGGTGACTTGCAACCTCATCAGCCATTCATACTTGTTAGACTGACTTGAAAACAATGATTCTTCCAATATTGCAGTCAAATTTGTCAATGGTTTGATGCAGTTCACAATGCCTTCATGAGTTGTGTCCTGAGGAAGCTTGCCCACATTATTCCTCATTGTCTCCTCCAACCTTTTTTTGTAAGCTTCTCTTCCAACAAAATTATTTAATGAGTTATTAGGACTAGGACTTGGCAAACCATGAGCTATCATTTCATTTTTTGTTTTATTCATCTTGGCGAGCTTTATCTCAAATAAGGCAAGAGTTTCCTCTACTTCCTTTATTTTCTGACATTTTTTAAGATAGAGGTTGCTTTTATTGATGCAAGAGTGCGGTCATGAATTTGCTTGATTTCCAAATGCCTGTCACTAGCTGTGTTGATTTTATTCAAAATCTGTTTTGCAGTTTTCTCTCTCTGACAAAAAAATTTGTTATTGTCAATGTGCTCTTTGAGCTTCCCAAAAACAACTCTAAGATTTTAATTCAATTCAAACCAATCACACAACCTATCACTAGTCACCTTTATTTTCCCCCAAAGGTCTCTTTTAATTTCCTTGAGTGTATTTTTCATTTGGTCATTCAAGCTATTTTCATAAGTTTTAATTGTCTTATTTGCCTTCTTTAGCTCTTCTCTCAATTCTGACAACTAGTGTTCACTCTATTTTTTTATTTTCTCTTCTTCCTCTTCCCACTGGTTTTCTTTCTCTTCCCACTATTTTTCATTTAACCTCTCATCCTCCAATTCTTTCTTTAATTTATTAGTTACTTGTGCCGCACTCTCCACACTTTTGAATAAATTTACTAAAGAGGCTTTTTCATCCTTAAGATTTTTATTGCTCTCTTCCAATTTTTCCCTCACAAATTTTAGTTCTACCTCCATATGTTCTTGCTGAACAATTGCTTCTTAAGAGGCTAAATTTTTTATCCTTTTCTCTAATTCTTTGCACCTGTTATCTGCTACTTTCTCCTTTGTGTTTCCATTTTCCAGGTCTACATGTAACTTTTATATTCTCCCCTGAAGCTTTCCATTCTCTCTCTCCAACTTCATCACTGAACTGTAGACAACTTTGTTGGTCATTTTCGACACATTTATCTTGTCCACATTTTTAATTTTTGATAAATCCATTTGGAGGGTGCTAACTTGAAATTCAGTTGGATCTATCTGACTCTCTAGTGGATTGTTATCTCTAGATGGGAGCATAACAACCATGAACTCCATCATTTCTTTCTTTGGGTCATATGTGGTAAATTACCTATTTGATGTAGGTTCTGCATCACGAGCTGCAACAACTACATCCATCTTCAATGTCTTAGTATTTTGTCTATTCCTATTTTTTGTTTGTTCAAAGTTAGTTACAAAATCATTGTAACAAAAATCAGGGTTTTCTGAGACAATTGAATGTTTGAAAGGTGAAATAGAACTTGCAGCTATGTATGAGCTTCCACCTATGGTTCTAATAATTGCACCATGAGGATTAGTAGAAGTAACACCCTGACCCATTACAAGTGGATTTTTTGGACTGTTCGGAGGGTTTTGTCCTGAAGGTGTGGCAATTGTTGGACTAACGGTCACATACACCATTGGCATTATTGTCATAACCTTTTGCTTCTTTACACTACCTTGATCTTTGGGATCCACTAATTTTGTGTCCATTTGTAATGTCCTTTTTGGACCACTAGTACTACCCATGCCATCCCCACCAGTGGTAGGGGCACTTGATTCAAATTGAATCTGAGTGCTTGGCAAAGGTGGAACTGGATTTGAAGCTAGAACAAGTGAAGGTGCAAGGGTATGGAGACTGAGTAGTATCTTTTTTTGATGAACTTCCAATTACTGGTCCCCTACGACATTTTTGTGGAGTGGGTGTGGAAATTTCATACCAATTCCCTTCTCCTATGGGATCTAGACCACCCCTACCTAGAAAACCCATTTTTTCTACCATCTCTGCCCCTTTGCCATATTTTCCTTTTGTGGATGCACTGACTCTAGTATCAATTGTCACAGAATCCCACCCATCAAAATCAGTAGCTTGATCATCATAATCACTAGGATGTGCTTGACCAGGATTCTCCGCATTCCAAAAATTGGTAAATATTTTATCCTTGTCTGCATCACAAAGATCTGTAGAGGTCTTTGGCTCACCGAGATTCTTCCACATTTCCCAAAAATCTTTAATTTTGGTTGCATTCCAATTATCATCTTTACATTGAAGCGTTATGTTGTTTGAAATAGCTTTTGTAGATGGTTGAGAAGCTTGCTGGTAGAAATTGTAGGATGTATTTTGTTGCACTTTTACTTTCTTCTTGTGCAATGCAATAATTTGTGATGACAATTCCTGTATTGAAATATTACTTTTAGCAGCGTATTTCTCCATCTCTTTTTTGACCTCATCCCAGGACTCCTTCTTTTTAAATACTATCCTCAACCCATTGCACAAAAATATCATTATCATAATTATGATCTGGATCCAGACTAGAACTGCTTGTTATTCCTCTGATATATGAATCTTTTCATTTTGCATCTATTTTTTCATAAGTCTCTGCCAGCTTTCCCAAGTCAATGTGCATGTTTGATTTTTGTGCTTCAAACCCTAGGTCTAATAGACTAGCAAATTTAGTCTCTGTTATCAACAAAATTTCCTCCTGATTATTTTGATTGACAATTGCTTTTCTATTTTCATCATAATTTTGGGCACAAAGCATGACAATTTTTGGACAAGGGAATACCTTAGGTAACACCATGCGTGTTGACCCAACAACCCATGGTGCAATTTTATTTGTCTTTGCCTTTAAAATGTTGTTAAATGGACAAAATTTTGAATCCTTCATTTGATATTTCCACTTATTTTCAAGTGCAAATCTAATTTCCATGATTCCCTTATTTCCATGGATAATAGGATCAAAAATATCATGGAATTCATCAGTGAAACCTAGTGTTTTAACCAGTTTGTGGAAGTCTATTGTCTATGTTTCCTTTCTTTGGCCTTTACTCGTACTCTTGGTATTTTTTTTCCCATCGTGGACCATGGTATACTAGTATTACTATTGACTTGTATAAAAATTAAAAAAATTCTACATAGGTGATAACTATAATTTACAGGTGTGTTTGAAAATTCAACCCTAATTCTACGACTACAATCTAAACAATAAACCTCTAGATTTGAAAATTTTAAAGGGCAGGACATGGGTGTTCAGGATTTTACCTAGAAATTCAATTTGTGTAGACTGTGAGTAGGCAGAGAGAAGAGAGACTCTGTTGCATTCCACAATCCTCAACCTAGAAGTCGTAACCCCTTTCTGAATCACCAATATAGTATACTAGTAAGAACTGAAAATATAAAAACTTAGGTTAAAATTGTACAATAGTGAGTAGTACTAAATTTTCAGTCGTGATTCGTCACTCGTGTTAACTTTTACTATCACTCGTGTTAATATTTATTGCTTCTCTAGATATATGAGGTCACTAGGACATGTGTCACTTAATTATTTGGTTTGCGGTCAAATTGAGCTTATTACTTATTAAATGTTAAGTTACTCTTTTACTCCAATTATGATTTTAATTAAACTTAGCTTAGGGCCCGTTTGGTGCATGGCATTAACTTATCCAGAATAGGCCTATTCCAGAATAAGGGCCTATTCTCGAATTAATTAATTCTAAAAATGAAAGCTGGAATAAGCTATTCTCTGTTTGGATCCCATATTGTAAAATTGGAATAAGGATTATTTTTTTATTTTTTTAATTAATTTGAATATGTATTTTTAACTTGTGTACATATATACACATACACATACACACACATATACATGTGTATATACATTTCAAAAAAAAAACATTTCAAAAAAAAAAAAAATTAAAAAAATTAATAAAAAAAATAAATTTTGAATCCATAAAATTTCTTATTCTCGAATAAGAATAATTCCAGCTTTTTTTTAGAATTAACTAATGCAAGCATAAGCCCCAAAATGGGGATTAGTTTT
>MU223396.1:1542518-1565103 GCA_018584345.1 Thuja plicata
ACACATGTGTATATATACACGTGTGTGTATATACACACACATATATATACACACATGTGTATATATATACATACCCACATTTTAAAAAAAAAGATTAAAAAAAGATTTCAAAAAAAAAAAATTTAAAAAAAATTAATAAAAAAAATAAATTTTGAATCCATAAAATTTCTTATTCTCGAATAAGAATAATTCCAGCATTTTTTTGGAATTAACTAATGCAAGCATAAGCCCCAAAATGGGGATTAGTTTTTTAATTCCAGAATTCAAAAAATGCACCAAACAAAGAATTATTTAATTCGTGCATTATTGGCTGCCTATTCCAGGTTAATTCCAGGTGCCAAACGGGCCCTTAGTGTACACATGTCATGATTCTAGAATAGGTTTGCAAAAATGGGGTTTATTTTCCCTTTCAACCCAAAATACACTGCATGTTGTTGATATGTGCTCATCCAATGGTCATTGATTTCTTTTAATCTTCCTTTATCTTTCGGTCTTTCGGTCGTCACTCATTATTGAGTGACACCGATTGAATGAGTGTACAAGTGTCAATATTTCATAATAGGATTGCCCAAAATACAATGAACATCATTGATCTCTTCTCATCCAATGGTCAGTGGCAGTCACCATCATTTGTAGATGTGGTGGGTCCCATTTATTTACTTTAAATTATATTTATCAGATGACACCAATTGTGAGAGTGGTCACGTGTCATCCAATTGAATGAGTGTACATGTGTCGTGATTTCAGAATAGGATTGCAAAAATGGGATTTCTTTTCCCTTTCGTCCTGAAATACATCATACATCGTTGATCTCTGCTCATCCAACGGTCGCTGGCAGTCACTATCATGTGTTATGGGCCCCATTTATTTACTTTGAATTATATTTATCAGTTCATGTGTGGCGGGTCCCATTTATTTACTTTGAATTATATTTATCGGATGAAACCAATTGTGTGAGTGGTCACGTGTCATGATTTTGGAATAGGATTGCAAAAATGGGATTATTTTTCCCTTTCATCCCAAAATACATTGTACTTGTTGGTCTCTACTCATCCAACGGTTGCTAGAAATACAATTACACGTAACACCATACGTCAAAAATTTATTAAATTTAAATAAGATTAAATATTGAAACTTTCTAATATAAAAATAAATAATTAAAATATTGCAATCACAGATAATAGTCTAATTATTTATTAATTTATTACTAACCATAATTTATAAAATGCTTTAAACTTTTAGAATTCCACATTCGCAGTCGCACACATGACACATAATGATAATTACATTTGTCATTGACATGGAAAAATTAAGTTAATACTCTTAAATAAATCACACACATACATTAAACATTGTTACATTTTTTTGGTTCATATTATATGATATCACAGATTCACACATCGATTTGGCAATGTGAATGGGCATATAATTTATTATTTATCAAAAGTAAAGTTTTAATATTTCTTTACAATATGGTAATTAAACAATATAATGCAGACAATCTATTATCTCACACACTGATACGTGTCTCATTTCTAGAGGAAGATAGAAAAATTACAAAAATTATTAAGAGTCGAACAGCAAAATTTTCATTAATTATTTTGAAAATTTACATCACTAATATTATAATATACTTTATAATTATAGAGTTTAAATTTAGACTATAGTCGCACCGTAAACCCCTACAAAATGGGAAGTATGTTTACCCACAAAATGGGAAGTATCCAAATAGTTACAAAATTTGTTGCCACAAGGGCACTAGTTGATCATATAAGAAAAAAAAAAAAAAAAAAAAAGAAATGCAAAAACCCAGTTAAAGAACATAAACACTAAGGGTCTTCATCTCCATCCCTGTCTAAAAAGAATTGTCTATTGAGGATAATCTCCCTAAATTGATCAAGCCAGTTGTAGTCTATATCCTCAAAGTCGTCAAGGTGAAACCACTTCCATAGGAAGTCCCTCCCCATCTGCGCCCACTTTCAATGCCACATCAGCTGCCATTTATTAAGGTTCAGTAGGAAGGGTTGCCTTTCCACATTGTTGCCTCGCTGGATAAGCTTTTCAATTTCATTAGCCCAAGGGATACCTAACCCCAGTTCTGTGAAGACAATGACTTCACCATCGTCCACTAGAAATTGATCCTTGAAAACATTCCATAGTAGCATAAGCATGTCTACCTTCTCTCCTCTGAGGTCAAGAAGAGACACCAAGAAGTGGGACTTAATGTCTGTGTTGATGCAGTATCTCTTCTTGTTGCGAATGAACTCATGGCCGAGCACCATCAACACAACATTGTTAATGAAAGATCCCACTTCCTTGCAAACAGAAGTGAGTACTTTGTCTAGTATCCTATCCAAAAAGGGCTTTTTCTTAGCATTGGATGTAGTTCTCAACCAAATTGGTGTGTCCATCTCTACCTAAACTAAAAACCTAAATCTTCAAACTACACAAAAAATTGAAATTCGAGGGTCAAGGATGAAAGGCAAAAGCAAATTGAAATTGATGAAGAAGCAAGCAAGAATGTCTATTAATAGCCCTATTCCATATCTTCCATATCTTAAGGTAAATCATTCCCATTAATGTAGGAGTGTGGGAAATTACTAATATAGTCAGTGGTCACTATACTAATAACTATAGTTTGTACTAGTGCAATTTTGGAAACCATGTGAAGTGCCTGATGGCTAAAGAATGTGACTATCACTCTGACAAGACATTCATTTCAAGAAACTGTGCACGAGATAAAACTCTATCCATTGATCTACATCAATCAACGGTCTTGATTAATATGTTTACAATTTAGGGTTCTAAACAAACAGGTTTAAGGTACGTGTCAACAATATCAATGCTCATAGTGACTAGTACTAATATAGTCAGTGGTCACTATACTAATAACTACAATTTGTACTAGTACAATTTTGGAAACCATGCGAATCGCCTGATGGCTAAAGAATGTGACTGTCACTCTGACAAGACATTCATTTCAAGAACCTGTGCTTGAGATAAAACTCTATCCATTGATCTACATCAATCAACGATCTCGATTAATATGTTTACAATTTAGGGTTCTAAACAAACAGGTTTAAGGTATGTGTTGATGATATCAATGCTCATAGTTGATAGTATAATGTACATACCATGTGCAGTTGCCAAATGTACATACCACTTGTAGTTTCCAGTGACGGCAGACAACTCTGCTACCAAAGAGGTGATATTAACTCGATGTGACTGGGAGTTCACAAATTATAATTATTAGATGTTTTATGAATTTCCATTTGGCATTTGATAATTTTAAATTTTAGTTTTACTTTAAATTTTAAAGAATAACTACTTTAAAATTTCACAATTTGGCAGACGCACAGTCACACATGTGACATGATACATGCAAAAGTTAAGCAATATTACTGTTAAATAAAAAACATGTTATCATACATTAACAATTTAACATTTGTTTGGTTCATTTTCAATTTCAAAAATTGTAAAATCACATATGTCACGACTCACACATACATATTTTACAATTAAATCCATAAAAACAAACTGAAATGAAGTTGCAAACTTTTCATTAATATTTTCTATAAATCTACAAAATTCAGAATTTTGAACTGGAGACTTTCACTTGAAGTCCCTACAAAACTTTAAAGACAAAACCTACTATAGTGAAAATTTCAAAAATTTTAGGTGGAGGCCATAGGGACACAACACTAAGGATTTTCCCCCTCATCTAAGTAGAACTTTTTAGAAACGACAACCTCTATGAATTCATACAACCATCCTTAGTCCACCAAGTCATCCAACAAAAACAATTTATGAAGAAAATCCCTACCAATATGCGCCCATTTCCTATGGCACGTCAACTGCTGAACATCCAGGTTCAAAAGAAAAGGTTGAATGGCCACATCTTTGTCTGACTCAAAAAGCTTGCGTAAATCACTTGCCCAAGGGATCCCCACCCCTAATTTTGCATAAATAGAAACCTCAACAACGTCACCCAGGAATTCATGTTTGAATAGCTTTCTTAACAGAAGGAGCATATCCACCTTCTCTCCCCTGAGGTCCAAAAGAGATGCCAAAAAATGGGACGTAATTTTCGTGTTAACTCGGTACCTATCGACATCTTCCAAAAATTGATGGCCCAACACCATCCTCACAGCCTCATTTTTTAAGGCAGTAAACTCCTTGCAAACTGATTCAAGGGTTTAGTTTGAGACCGGTCCCAAAAAGGCCTTTTGTTCCTCCACAGACATGCTTATCAAATGGATAAGAGTGTCCATCTTCAAAAAACAACTACCACAATATCTGAAATTGTACTAATACAACCTAAAAACCTAAACCAGAGGCAATCTTTCAAGCACTAGAAAAGGAAGACCCAAACCAAAGGAGAATTGAAGAAGAAGGAAGCGTAGATCATCTATAAATAGCCCTTAATTCTTTCTCTAACCTTATTAATTCATTTTTCCTTCAAAATTCTATAAATCTTTCATATTAAAAGCACAGTCATTCATATTAAAAGCACGACTGTGTGAAATTAGAAATAGACAGATTTAGTGTCAGTGATAAAACATTTCTTTTATTAACAACAACTGTGATACATTATCAACCATCCACCTAAACAAATGTAAGACTTGATAATTGTAAATAATGATTTCATTACGTTATGTTGCATTAATTAGATAATAGTTATGGTTCAGATTAATTTGATACGTGTCATCATTCTAGTGAATTCATGGAGAACTTTGTTTCCTTCAAGAAATTGGGCCAAAATTAAACTTCATCCATTGATCTAGGATCGTCAAACGGTCTCAAATAAGAGATTTAACATTATAAAATGATGGATGTTAATGTTAGTTTGTGTGTCGATGTAACTTTTTGTGCTTATGGATACCAACATGTGTTTAATCTGCAAACAATTGGCGTTGGCCCACATGACACATTGACAAGTCCCATCTTTTGAAAATCGCCAATAAAATATTTATTTTTCCCATACTTAATTATAGATTAGCCAAAAAAATATTTTTTCTTCAAAAGGCACATAAAATTTGCCAGCACAAATATTTTTTTCCCTTCAACAAAAAATTATTCGCCTCATATATTATAATGTATTTACTTTAATAGAAAAAAAATTTGCCTCACACAATATATATTTTCCCCCACATTAATGTATTATTCGCCAAGATTTTATGGAATTTTCATTGGGCAGGGATAAAATTACCTTCGCCTTTATATTATTTTCCTACTTTGGCAAAAAAAATCACCATCATCAAGAAAAATTTTCCCCTAAATTAACGTACAATTCGCCAGGATTTTACACATTTTCCTAGGAGGGGGTTTCTTAAAGTTATCCCTGTTTGTAATGGAGGGTCCAAGGTTCTAAAATCTTATGTTGCCACTTTTCCTCATGGTTTGAAGTCCTATTTTATAGGTTCAATGTATTTTGAGCTTCTTTGTGTAGGTGATATGCTTAGAGTTTAATACACACCCAAAATAGTAATAGTGTGCATGGAAAAAGCACCAAAATAAAAGAATAAGTGTCTCAGAAAAAAGACCCTCAGTACGGGGGAAATATCTTTCCAACCAACCCTTGGATCGTGCCCATCTTTTTTTATGTTTTAGGGATCCTCAATTCTCTCATCCTTAATGGAGCTATCAATAAGTTTTGTTCTGACTTAAAAGTTATAACTCTCTGTGTACGAGTATGTCAAAGAGAACAAAAAGAAGGTATATCTTTGAGTATTTATTATCAGAGTTTTGTTTGATGGATTTAGTGGATGGGACATTTTACAAATAGAGTCTAGAAGGATTTTAGGGAGTCCTTTTAATGAGATAACAAATCCTAAATGTTGTAGGGAGTGGTGTAAGTGACTATCCCAAGTGTGGAGTCAAGAGATGCAGAGTTACAGTCTTTTAGGACTAAAACCCTTAGATGGGTTGTGAAAAAGTGGTTGAACTGTGGAACCAAGTTTGTGCCCTTGAATTTTTTTAGTCTAGTGAAGGTGAGTTTTGAAGAAGAGTAAGGTTATGACCCTTGATAGGCCTAGTTGAGTAGGCTGGGTCTTGGCATTGTATCTGGTTGAAGGTACTTTTGGGAGACACTGAGAATGTTTGTAAGATTCTTCGGAGAATCTTGGGAGCTCATCAATTTGACTCACATCACCAATAATATATTATATGTCAAATTTAGATTCAACACTTTGAAAAATGTCTCTTTTTGAAATGGCTCCACTCAGATTGGTAGAGTAACTCTACCCTTTAGAGATCTTTCTCCATCATCATAAGCTTTGATTATTATCTTTATTTTTGGATGTATGAAATTTTAAGCATATCCCAAAGCTTTGAAAATATTTAAAGTACATATGTTGAAGCCAACCCCTCCAATTATAAATACTTTTTTAACCCTATTCTTATGGATGCAAACTTCAATATGCAAGGGTAAGCTTTGTGGGTTGTTCAAGGACATATCATCTTGCTCAAAAAAAGATAGGCAATGTGGTGCAATAAGGTAACCTACCATGGTTTGAAATTGATCTACATCCAAGTCATTAGGGATTGTTGTATTAACTAAGACCTTTTCCAAAATTTCCTTCTAAGAGGGTGATACTTTCAATAGTTCGAAGATAGAGATTTGAGCAGGAGTTTTTAGGAGCCAATCAACCAAATTGTATTTATTTAATGAAGATGATGAAAAATTATTCCTGGTTGTCTTGTTGGATGTTCCTTGTAGGGTAATTTTGGATTCTTTCCCTTTAGTAACCATATTGGCTGCCTCTTTCTCTTCTTTATCTTTGATCATTATGACATTGATGGTATTGTCAAAACTCAATAAAGCATTGATAGTATTTTCATAGGTGTGAATAAAATTGACCTTGTTTCCCTTGTTATTTTTTTTGTTGTTGGAATAATGGAAGGGTTTTGTACTGAGAGGGGAGGGGTGAATCAGTGCCCTTAAAACCTTTTAGCAATTAACCTTTTGTAATCATTTCTTTCATAACTGACTATTGTTACTTTACTACTTCATGCATGCAATATCATAGCTTAAATGTAATTGTATGAAAACAAA
The DNA here is from genome assembly GCA_018584345.1 of Thuja plicata. Lineage (NCBI taxonomy): Eukaryota > Viridiplantae > Streptophyta > Pinopsida > Cupressales > Cupressaceae > Thuja > Thuja plicata. The sequence continues at coordinate 1,549,573 of MU223396.1, forward strand.
CATTGAAACATTAACAAAATGCATTAACACATGACACAAGTATTTGGTAATGCAGAAACCCTTGTTCGAAGGTAAAAACTGCGGTGGGGATGAAACCCACAAAGCTTCACTATCTGCAGAATGGAAGGTGCATGTTAGGGCTACAAGTTGCGATCACTTTTGATGATCTTATCTTGTTAGGAGTAACATGTAATACTTTTTAAGTCTACTCAGTTAGGAGATTTTAGCAACACAATGTATGTGTACACTCAGTTAAGAGATTTACATAAAGACTGTTAATTCCACCTTCTTGAAGGATTTTACTTCTTTGCTAAAATTGTTAGAGAGTAACAAATATGTATGACCTTATAGATTTCAATCTTGAATTATTGAGTTCACAAAATATATGTATCACCTATTGTGATGAATAATACCTCTATTCTGCCTAGTAGCCTTGAATGTAGTTCTTCATAACTGAATTCTTCTTTATCTATCCTTCTGCATGAAAACCTTTGTCTGATCCATAGATTTCCTTGGTGGCTATAATCATCATGTTCTTGATTGATTAATACATCTATTTATACAATATTTTGACCTAATTAGGTTTCACGCTTTTCTTGAATAACTCTAAGATCAAAGGTTTACAACTTGACCTTGATCTCCTAGTTTGCATGAATACAATCAATTAAACTAATTAAATCCACCATTTATTCTTTTCTTGATCCACAAGAAATGGTTTTCCATCTAAGCATAAATCTATTTTAAAGTCTAAAGTGTTTTAGCTGACGTGTAGTTCAGATCTTCTTTTCCCGGTGAGATGTTGTCTCTCGGTGTAGACTGGTGCTCGATGATATTTATGTATACTGGAGCTTGGTTGTGTCTCTATAGACTGATGCTCAGCTGATATATTGCTTGGTGTTCAAAACATTTTGGCGACCACTACACTCGATAATTACTGTGCTCGGTAATCACTGTTGCTCGGTGAGTGTTGTTGCTCGGTGACCATGACCAACCAAAACTGTCTACTTGTATACTAATGAAAACTTCTTATCCTTTAAGAATTATCAATCTCCCCCTTTGTCATTAGTATCAAAAACTGATATGTACAGTATATACACCAATTTTTTTTATTTTACAATGACTCCCCCTATGTGCATGCCTCAGTATGTAGATACAATGTATGTACATGTTTCCCCCTTTTTGAAAGTAATGGCAAAGATGTATAACTTAAAGCTTGTCAAGTATGTGCTACTGAGATTGCTTAATGGATTCCATCAGCTTCTCCCATTTCTCCTTTAGTTACTCTAGGGTCATTTTCTCCAATGTAATTTGAGCGTGCATGACATAGATGCTCTCTACTACTCACATTTCTGGGTTGGCAATTAGTGTCTTTGTCATAGTCATATGTGTTATCAGCAATGTGAGATTCGGTAGTAACATAGCTTGTATCTCAGTTACTTTATCTCTGATTTTTCTTTCTTCCTTTTGTATTTCAATTCTTAACTTCTTAGCTTCAAGTAGCTTTTCATAATGCAATTTGAATGCATTTGGCTCAGTTGAAATACTTTATGCACTAGCTTTTAGATCTTCATTTAACTTAGCTATTTTTTCATCATGCTCGATGGTGAAGTTTTCAATAGTGCACAACTTTTGAACTAAGGTAACTAATTATGAAATAATAGGTTCTAATGTTCTTACCAATTCAAAAGGTTTCACCTTGTTCACTTCCACTTCTTGGCTTATTTTCTTTGTTAGCCTATAGTGATACCTTTCTTCTGCTCTTTCTTCAATGACCTTCTCAGTGTCTAAATTTTGTTGTGTGATTGCCTTGGCCAAAACTTCTATTTGATCAATGATGGGTGCATTTTGATCATTCTGTGTGTCAGGAACTACCTGCAATAGAATATCCTTTGTTGTTTCTAGGACTTGTGTATTTTTGTGTTTCATTTTGAGCTTTTCCTATTGTGCTTTCCTTTTTCATATCTTCCCATACCTTGATAATGACTCATGATCAAGTGTCCTAGATCGTAGTCAGGTATGTCTATTATCTCATCAAGTGTAACAGGGGCTTTACTTTTCTTGTTCTTCTTCTTCTTTGGAATATTGCTTCATGCAGGGGAATGAGGTATGATAGCAAGAACCTTTTCTTGTTTTTTTCTTTCATTGATTGCTTGGGAGGTTTGGTCTCATGGCTATCTTGCTAGGTAAATACTTGTTGGTTGGTTGTAGACGTCTCTACATCAACCTTGTTTGATCTCTAGCCTTTCCTGCCTTTCCACTGTCCTCAGTGGGTGCATAACTTGGTTTATCCTCTCCACTTTTATCTTTCTTCTCCCCTTATTCTTCTTTACCTCTTATATATTTATTTTGTTATCTCGGCACAGTTGAGGCTTTAGGATTTATTTTCATCTATGTTCTTACTGTACCTTTCTTCAATGGTGGTGAGTCTACCTTAGTTTTTCTGCTTCTTATCCTAGATCCATTTGTTACATTAGTACCTTTTTTTTCTTGGCCTTTGGTGTCTCTGCATCTGATTCTATATACTCAGCCTCACTTACTTCTTTACCTTACTTCTTTACCTTCACCGATGGGTGTCTGTTCCTTGGTGACATTTTTTGTTTGTTTTAACTCTTCATCAGTTATCGAGAGTTTATTCTTAATTGTTTTCACCATTTGTGTTTTCTTCTTTCCTATCTTCTTGACTACTAATCCAATCTTTATTCTTGACTATACCAAGTGTGGAGTTAAGAGATGCAGAGTTACTATCTTTTAGGAATAAAACCTTTAGATGGGTTGGGAAAAGGTGGTTGAATTGTGGAACCAAGTTTGTGCCCTTGAATTGTTTGAGTCTGGTGAAGGTGAGTTTTGAAGAAGAGTAAGGTTATGACACTTGATAGGCCTAGTTGAGTAGGTTGGGTCGTGGCATTGTATCTGGTAGAAGATACATTTAGGAGACACTGAATGGTTTGAATCTGGTGAAGGTGAGTTTTGAAGAAGAGTAAGTGACTATCCCAAGTTTAGAGTTAAGAGATGTAGAGTTACTGTCTTTTAGGACTGAAACCCTTAGATGGGTTGGGAAAGGTGGTTGAAGTGTGGAACCAAGTTTGTGCCCTTGAATGGTTTGAGTCTGGTGAAGGTGAGTTTTGAAGAAGAGTAAGGTTATGACCCTTGATAGGCCTAGTTGAGTAGGTTGGGTCTTGGCATTGTATCTGGTTGAAGGTACTTTTGGGAGACACTGAGAGTGTTTGGAAGATTCTTGGAAGAATCTTGGGAGCTCATCAATTTGACTCACATCACCAACAATATATTATATGTCAAATTTAGATTCAACACTTTGAAAAATGTATCTTTTTGAAATGGCTCCACTCGAATTGGTAGAGTAACTCTACCCTTTAGAGATCTTTATCCATCATCATAACCTTTGATTATTATCTTTATTTTTGGATGTATGACATTTTAAGCATATCCCAAATCTTTGAAAATATTTAAAGTACATTTTTTGAAGCCAACCCCTCCAATTATAAAGACTCTTTTAACCCTATTCTTATGGATGCAAACTTCAATATGCAAGGGTAAGCTTTGTGGATCATTCAAGGACATATCATCTTGCTCAAAAAAAGATAGGCAATGTGGTGCAATAAGGTAACCTACCATGGTTTGAAATTTATCAACATCCAAGTCATTAGGGATTGTTGTATTAACTAAGACCTTTTCCAAAATTTCCTTATGAGAGGGTGATACTTTAAATAGTTCCAAGATAGAAATTTGAGCATGAGTTTTTAGGAGCCAATTAACCAAAATGTATTTCTTTAATGAACTTGATGAAAATTTATTCCTAGTTGTCTTGTTGGATGTTCCTTATAGGGTAATTTTGGATTCTTTCCCTCTAGTAATGACATTGGCAGACTCTTTGTCTTGTTTATCTTTGATCATTGTGACATTGATGGTATTGTCAAAACTCGATAAAGCATTGATAGTATTTTCATAGGTGTGAACAAAATTGACCTTATTTCCCTTGTTAATATTTTTGTTGTTGGAATAATGGAAGGGTGTTTTACTAAGAGGGGAGGGGTGAATTAGTTCCCTTATAACCTTTTAGAAATTAACCTTTTGTAATCATTTCTTGCATAACCGACCAATGTTGCTTTACTACTTCATACATGCAATATCATAGCTTAAATGTAATTGTATGAAAATAAACATTGAAACATTCATGAAATGCATTAACACATGAAACAAGTAATTGGTAACATAGAAACCCTTGTTCGAAGGTAAAAATGATGGTGGGGATGAAACCCACAAAGCTTCACTATCTGTAGAATGGAAAGTGCTTGTTAGGGCTATAAGTTGTGATCACTTCTGATCATCTTACCTTGTTAGGAGTAACATGCCAGACTTGTTAAGTCTACTCGATTAGGATATTTTAGCAACACAATGTATGTGTGCACTCAGTTAAGAGATGTACATAAAGACTGTTAAGTCCACCTTCTTGAAGGATTTTACTTCTTTGCTACAATTTTTATCGAGTAACAAATATGTATGACCTGATAGCTTGCAATCTTGAATTGTTGATTACAAATCCATTAAGTTCACAAAATATATGTATCACCTATTGTAATGAATAATACCTATGTTTTGCTTGGTAGCCTTGAATGTAGTTCTTCGTAACCGAATTCTTCTTTATCTATCCTTTTGCATGAAAACCTCTATCTGATCCATAGATGTCCTTGGTAGCTACAATCATCATGTTCTTGATTGATTAATACATCTATTTATACAAGATTTTGACCTAATTAGGTTTTACACTTTTATTGAATAACTCTAAGATCAAAGGTTTACAACTTGACCTTGATCTCCTAGTTTGCATGAGTATAATCAGTTAAACTAATTAAATCCATCATTTACACTTTTCTTGATCCAAAAGAAATGACATAAATCTATTTGAAAGACTAAAGTGCTTTAGCTGACGTGTTGTTTAGATCTGCTTTTACTGGTGAGATGTTGTCTCTTGGTGTAGACTGGAGCTCGATGATATTTTGTATATTGGTGCTCGGTTGTGTCTCTGTAGACTGATTCTCATTTGATATACTTCTCGGTGTTCAAAACATTTTTGTGACCAATGTACTCGGTAAATACTGTACTTGGTAATCACTGTTGCTCGGTAAGTGTTGTTGCTTGGTGACCATGACCGACCAAAATTGTCTTCTTGTATACTAATGACAACTTCTGATCCTTTAAGAATTATCAATCTCCCCCTTTGGCATTAGAATCAAAAACTAATATGTATAGTATATACACCAAGTTTGGTATTTTACAATGACTCCCCCTATGTGCATTCCTCAATATGTAGATACAATGTATTTACATGTTTCCCCCTTTTTTGAAAGAAATGGTAAAGATGTATAACTTATAGCTTGTCAAGTATGTGCAAATAATATTGCTTAATGGATTCCATTAGCTTCTCCCATTTCTCCTTTAGGTTCTCTAGGGTCATTTTCTCCAATGTGATTTGAGCATGCATGTCATAGATGCTCTCTGCTACTGACATTTTTGGGGTGGCAATTAGTGTCTTTGTCCTATTCATATGTGTTATCAGCAATCTGAGATTCGGTACGAACATAGCTTGTAGCTTGGTTACTTCATCTCTGATTTTTATTTCTTCCTTTTGTATTTCAAGTCTTAACCACTTATATTCAAGTAGCTTTTCATAATGCAGTTTGAATGCATTTGGATCGGTTGACAGACTTTGTGCACTATCTTTTAGATCTTCATTTAAATTAGCATTTTTTGCATCATGCTTGGTGGTGAAGTTTTCAATAGTGCACAAATTTTGAACTAAGGTAACTTATTCTGAAATAACAAGTTCTAATGTAGTTACCAGTTCAAAAAGTTTCACCTTGTTCACTACCACTTCTTGGCTTATTTTCTCTATTAGCCTGTAGTGATACTTTTCTTCTGCTCTTTCTTCAATGACCTTCTAGCATCTACATTCTATTGTGTGATTGTCTCGGTCAAAACTTCTAGTTGATCAATGATGGGTGCATTTTAATCATTCTGTGTGTCAAGAACTACCTGTAGTAGAAATTCTTTGTTGTTTGCAGGACTTATGTATTTTTGTGTTCTATTTTGATCTTCTCTTGTTGTGCTTTCCTTTTTCACAGCTCCCCATACCTTGATAATGACTCATGATCAAGTGTTCTTGGATCACAGTCGGGTATGTCTATTATCTCATCAAGTGTATCAGGGGCTTTACTTTTCTTGTTCTTCTTCTTCTTTGGAATGTTGATTGATGTAGGGGAATGAGGTATGATAGCAAGAGACTTTTGTTGCTTTGTTTCTGTCATTGATTTCTTGGGAAGTGTAGGGTCATGGCTAGGTTTCTTGATTGGTACCTATTGGTTGGTTGTAGATGTCTCTACATCAACCTTGTCTTGATCTGTAGCCTTGTCTACCTTTCCACTGTCCTTAGTGGGTGCATCACCCAGTTTATCCTCTCCAATTTTATCTATCTTCTCCCCTTTTTGTTCTTTACCTTGTATATATTCTTTCATTATCTCAGCTCGGTTGAGGCTTTAGGATTTCTTTTCATATATTTTCTAACTATACCTTTCTTCAATGGTGGTGAGCCTACCTTAGTTGTTTTGCTTCTTGTCCTAGATGCAGTTGTTACATTAGTAAATTTTTTTTTCTTGGCCTTTGGTGCCTCTACATCTGATTTTGTAGACTCAGAATCACTTACTTCTTTACCTTCACCAATGGGTGGCTGCTCCTTGATGACATTTTTTTTTTTCTAACTCTTGATAAGTTACCGAGAGTTTTTGCTTAAGTGTTTTCACCATCGGTGTTTGCTTCTTTCCTATCTTCTTGGCTACTAATAAATCTTTATTCTTGACTTGGATTCCTCTTATGTACCAAATCTACTTATATATTTGTCAACTGGTTCATTCAGTAGATCTTACATATATTTTGTAGCCATATCTATGTCAATCTCATATTCCAATGGTTGTAGCCATGTTTTTCTTGGGTTGGAAGATTTGATGAGTGTGGTGTTAGTGTCAACTACAAAGCATATCTCATCTTTGTATTGTTCAACCAACTATGTAGGAATTCTCATCCTTTTCTTCATCCTATCCTTAAATGTTATAAATTAGCCATACAAGAGTGCAATGAAATTGTCTCCTAGTGATTTAATGTAATCACTAATCTGTGATATTATCAGTTGTTTTGTGTCACAAGTGACATTACTGACTGAAGGAAAGAAGTTCTGAAAGTAAAATAATGTGCATATTAATAGAGAACCAAACTTACATGTATTTGATCATGATGATCAAATTGTTCTCATGTTTTCTTCTAGTTGCTTCAATAGCATCTCAGCTAGGTCTAGTTACACTCATTTCTTCACAATCTTGTATGGAGTGTCAATAGCTCTACAAGCAATGTTGTTTATTCTTCTTTCTTGAAAGATCTTTTATTCGATCACATATGCACAGAACTTCATTTTAGGGTCTTTGATTGAATTCACTTTCAGACCTATGTCGTCTCATTTGGCTCCAGTTAGTTTTTCAATCTCGGGGCATCCAGGGTGCCTTAGGGATTTTTCCTTCTTGGTGATTGGGTAACTAGTCACTGCATGAATCACATCCTTTATGATTTCCTTAGGTTCATATAACCACATTTCACCGTCATGTACTCAGCTGAGCACAATGCGTATCCATTCTATTTTTAATTCTTTTGGGTACATTAGGGAATTGGTTAACCCTTTCACTTCAATGTGTTTTTATTCATCCTTTAGGTTTTCGTCCTTACATAGCTTCTGATAAGCTTCTTCAAGTTCAACATCTCCAAGCTCTGCAACTTTGCAGTGGATGTATGCTCGGATGTCTTCAACTAGTAAAACCCTAGGTGGGATACTCGAAAGAGCTCCCTTGTCATCAGTTTGTGCAGCAACCTCAGGGTAGAACTTGTATTTTGGTTCTTCACAGGTTGATTTCTTGATTAGAATGACCTTCTTGTCTTTTTTCCATTTTGATCTTCATGATTCAAGAAGTGGTTTCTATTGTTCATCAAATTAGGGCTTTTCACAATTAAATTGTTAGCTTGGTAAGTCTAGATACTCACGGGATTCTTGTTGAGAATGCTTATGATCTATTGTAGTTTCTTTAAAGGTGTTTTTTATCGCTCTACAATGTAATCTCTTTGAATTGCTTCTTTACTCTGCAATCTTCTCTTTAACATTGGGTGAACGAATGAGTTCATGTTTTCCCTTTTTATAGAAAAATATACCCTAAGTGATGCATTAAATGCTTAACCTACCACTTGGTTGACAAAGCTTAGATGCTCAGTTAACACACCAAAGTATTTAGCTCGGTGAATATACAATACTCGGTACAAAGTGTTAACTTGGTTGTCTTCCACATGTTTACAAATGATGCTTGGTATATTGTATCAACTCGGTCAGTTATCTTTCATTTGTACACTAACGTGCAATTTTATGCTTGGTTTATATTAATCGACTAGACTGGATTCACATAATATAATAATTTAATACCATAGTGTATCTTCATTCATTCTAATTTGGCATATTCTTAATGAATATAGGAACTGATGTAAAATACAGCTTTGTAGAGTGCATTTCCATACTTACTTTTATTTCTTAGGTGGGGGTGGTGGAATAACCTGATCCATTAGATGAGGTGTCACCAACTGTATTGCTTGGTCTAGCATTATCATTGTTTGAAGCTCTCCTCCACATTTGATTTCTCATTCTCTTAATATCTTCAATAGTATTTCCATTTGCAAAAGTGCTTGACTCTGTCACTCGGTCTCTGTAGTCCATGCTCAAGTGACTGAATGATATTGTAAGCATTATATTCTAGGGTTAGTCTAGTTTCTAGATCTTCTTATCCATTTCCTCATATAGTTATTAGTTTTATGTCTGTATCTACCACATAATGTGCAATTTACCCAAGTGTTGTAATCCCAAACATATGTATTACTGACTCTTCTTGGTTGATATGAATTTTCTTGTTCTTTAGGTTTCCAGACTTGATTTATCCTTTTCCTGCATTCATGAAATATGTGTCCATGCATGTTGCAAGTAGAACAATGTTTCTCCATGTAAGATTTCTTATTTGGTTTGTTCAACTTAGATCTGCATTTATGTGCTTTATGTCCATGCTTGTTACAATTATAACAATTACCTAAGAATGTAGAAATACTTGTAGGAATACCTTTTTCTTTGCTCTTGTAAACATTTGATGTGTGGCCTGGTTTTCCACAATGATTACATGACCTCTTCTTTGGTCTTGGATTTGTGTAGACATTTCTTTAATCAACTTCATTTGATGATTCTCCATGCTTGGTATACCCTAAACCAGTATTATTGTTGAGTCATCTTTGACCGTTCAGAAATTCATCCATTCTTTTTGTACTATCTTCAGCTTTCTTGATCATATCATTATGTTGTTGTTGAATCTTCACTTTTCATGCTTTAGTTTCTCATTTTCTTCTCTTAGTTCACTAATAGCTTCCAATTTTCCATTAAGTTCTATGTTTACTTGGTTGGCCTCATGACTCCTAAGGACTATTTGGTTGGTGATCTCAATGTGATGTTCAGTAAGTCTTTGTATCTCAGATTCTCTCGCAAAAATTTTTCACTAATCTTTCTCCTGTCATCAATAGCCAAAGTTCTTTCTTGTTCAGCTTGTCTTGCATTATTCATAACATCAATCATTCTTACCATCTATGTCTCTTGAATGATCTGCAGTAATTTTACTTGTTCAGTCATATGTTGATTGACTTCATTTAGATCTGCAATGGTTTTTTTAGATGTGTTAGATGTATTACCAGATCCAGATTCAGATGAATCAAATAGGTTAAGTATCTCTTCTTCATGATAGTCAGTTTCGTTGTAGCTAGATGCCATGACTTTTCTTTTAGCCAATAACTCTTTCATTTTAATTCTTACTTCTTTGTATAGCTCAAAGAATATTTGTATTTGCAACATTTGATTCTCAATATTTTTATCAAGCTTATACCTTTCCATTGTATGATCTTTTCTGTCAAGTGATTTAAACTTTTCCAAATAAGAGATCTAGCTCTGATACCAATTTTTGGAATAATGGAAGGGTGTTGTACTGAGAGGGGAGGGGTGAATCAGTGCCCTTAAAACCCTTTATCAATTAACCTTTTGTAATCATTTCTTTCTTAACTGACCATAGTTGCTTTACTACTTCATGCATGCAATATCATAGCTTAAATGTAATTGTATGAAAACAAACATTGAAACATTCACGAAATGCATTAACACATGACACAAGTATTTGGTAATGCAAACACCCTTTTTAGAAGGTAAAAACTGTGGTGGGGATAAAACCCACAAAGATTCACTATCTGCAGAATGGAAGGTACCCGTTAGGGATACAAGTTGTGATCACTTCTGATGGTCATACCTTGTTAGGAGTAACATGTCAGACTTGTTAAGTCTACTTGGTTAGGAGATTTTAGCAACACAATGTATGTGTGCACTCGGTTAAGAGATTTACATAAAGAATGTTAAGTCCATCTTCTTGAAGGATTTTACTTATGTGCTACAATTGTTAGAGAGTAACAAATATGTATGACCTGATAGATTACAATCTTGAATTTTTGATTGCAGATCCATTAAGTTCACAAAATATATGTATCACCTATTGTGATGAATAATACCTATTCTTTTCTCAGTAGCCTTGAATGTAGTTCTTCATAACTAAATTCTTCTTTATCTTTCCTTCTACATGAAAACCTCTGTCTAATCCATAGATGTCCTTGGCGGCTACAATCATCATGTTCTTGATTGATTAATACATCTATTTATACAAGATTTTGACCTAATTAGGTTTCACACTTTTCTTGAATAACTATAAGATCAAAGGTTTACAACTTGACCTTGATCTCCTAGTTTGCATAAATACAATGAGTTAAACTAATTAAATCCATCATTTACACTTTTCTTGATCCACAAGAAATAGTTTTCTAGCTAAGCATAAAGCTATTTGAAAGACTAAAGTGCTTTATTTGACATGTAGTTAAAATATTCTTTTCCCAGTGAGATGATGTCTCTCGGTGTAGACTGGTGCTCGGTGTTGTTTCTGTATACTGGTGCTCAGATGTGTCTCTATAGACTAATGCTCAGTTGATATACTGCTTAGTGTTCAAAAAATTTCGGTGACCACTACACTCGTTAATTATTGTGCTTGGTATACACTGTTGCTTGATGACTATTGTCGCTCGGTGACCATGACCGACCAAAACTGTCTTCTTGTATACTAATGAAAAATTATGATCCTTTAAGGATTATCATTTGTTTTTATTTTAAGATTCACCTTTCTCATGATTCAAGAAGGGGGTTTTAAAATTTTTATGGTTTTCACTATTTTTTGGTCCCCCCACTTAAATAGTTCTATTATGATGCAAGGAGGGTTAGTAGGAGGGGCCAAGGGCACTCCCAGCTACCAATCTAGCTTGCAGACACAATGCGGAATCCAAAAAATAGAGTGAGAGAAGAAAACACAGAGATCCTTTATATTAACTTGATCAAAATCATTACATGTTAGGTTGTAAGGACTTCCCAGTTTCAGCCATATATTCAATGAATTACAATAAGATCTTCATACAACAAAGGTCACAGACCTTTTATCTCAATATCTAAACATTCACCTTATCTCTCTAAGAATGATATCTAAACTAAGAACATACACAAGAATATATACAAGAGTCCACCACAAGAGGTCAGCGCTCAAATCCATAAGAGAGACCCAAATTTTAGGTCCACATAGATCCCAATGAGAGACCCCAAATAAATTAAGTGATCAAAAATAACTGAAGAAGTCGACCAAAGATCCAAATCCCAAAATAACAGTCTCGGCAAGATGGTTACCAAAAATCAGCAACCCATCGATAAAGCATAACCAAAATCCATCGGTAAAGCATTACTAAAATCCATCGATAAAGAATTGCTGAAATCCATCGGTTAACATCCCTGAACAATAGATACATGCATGCTCAAGCAATAGAACCCAAGTGATAGAGGCAAGCATACCCGAGCAGCAGAACCTAAGCGACAGAGAACAAATTAAAGATGCTCCTGACCCAAGATGCTCCTGCATCACATTATCAATGAGATCTTAGACAACATGCTTTAAGCTCATACAATCATTCACCTTGTTTCCTTTTTTGATGATATTCACAATGTTGCGATTCATTCCACCATGAATGTTTAACTTGGGGTTCATAACCTCTTGACTTGGGTAGAGCTATAATCTTGTTTGTGACAAGTGTTTTTAGTGTTGTCTCAAGAGGTTCTCCCAATTGAGTGAATTTCATCCTTGGGGATGTGATTTGGGACATATTGAATTGTGACCTTGGTCAATTATTACCTTAGTCATTATTATTGTTTCTCGAGGAAGTATTTTTGGGTGGGTTAATATTATTTTATTGCCATTATTTTATTAGGATAAAAGAAGGTTTTGAAGGGGCCCCTATACCCTATACAGAGAGATTTTGGTAGGAATTTGAAACATGGCTAAGATGAAATACAGCTAAGAAGTATATCTTTTGAACCACCAGCCCAGAAACTACAAACAATTAGCAGCTAAAAAGATAAACCATTAAAACCCCAGCTGCCCATAAAAAAGGCCTAAATCTTACACCATTAAGTTTGCTGGAGTTTTTAGGCTCCCCAAATATAAATCCATGGTTTTGAAATGGAACCCATAACCCAACAGAACAACACTATAGGGCATCATTTCCCCAAACCTTCCTTTGACCTTAATTGAAAAAACCCAGCATTCAAGATGGGCCCTTAAAAAATTTCACCATCCATCTGCAAACACCTCCCAACCATCAGCAACGAGAGAACCAAAAAATAGCGATTCCCTAAACCACAACTTTGGTGAAAAAACTAATACCCAAAGAAATGAGTATCTCCTAGCACCAACAGAAAACCACTAGCCTGAGACTGGTACCACCTCATAGCCCACTCCAACTTAAAAACCAAAGGTTTGGCCCCCATCCATTTCCTCCTTTCGACCCTGTGACTAAATGAAAGAGGAGGCCACACACTACCCCAAGCTACCTCCATCTAGTAGTCCCAGACCACCTCAATAGGTTAAGCCTCCACCCCAATAGAATCTTCCACCTCAATAGGAAGCAGGGAGAAGAAAGTTGAAGGTGAGAGAGACTCCACCACCAAGAAACCACAACAAAGAACCCCACCTCAAAAGGTGTATGCTCCACCTCAATAGGAGTAGGAGTATGACACATAGGGAAAATCCAAATAGGGATCCATCCCTGCAATAAAAATCATCTAAGAGAAGGGGATGGACAAAATCTATCAAGATCAAGAAAATAAACCTGGGAGAGTTAAAGCCATCCCAAAAATAGTTCTGCCTCTCAAAAAAATCAACAAAATAAACTAACCACCCTCTGAGAAAAATAACTCTTATACCCAAGGGCTTCTCTTTAACACCAAACCTACATCCTCTTCTACAAAGATGGTAGATCAAACAAAGATGGTAACACAAATAGCTATGGGGACACCCTTCGCAGGCAGAGAGAACTTTCCCCTCTTCCATGAGCTTCCAAGAAGACCCCTCACACGTGACAGCCTCCAAGTGACATAGACCTCTGAAACCCAACTCATAAAGATGTAGGAACCTCCACCTCCCAATGTCAGCATCATAGTTAAAGACTCCTTCCCCATGGCTGGCTGACTTGACATCTTCCCCATCTTCTTCATCACCCTCTCCTTTTGCCTCCTCATCCTCTGTGATACCTCCTCCAACTGAAACTCTAGCTCCCACTCCCATCATCACACCTGCATTTGACTCCATTTTTTTCATTTAAAACCAGTGATAGAGTTATTTTCTTTCTTTTTAATTTTACTAGAAAGATAGAATGACTTGGGTTTGAGATTATTTGCTTCTACCACTCCATCATTTACTAGGTTTTTGTTATTTTTTTTCAACCAAAACTTGGGTTTGTCATTATTGTTATTGGTTGAGGGGTAATTGTGTAAGTATTGGTTTTGTTAAGAAATCTTTTTTTATCCTTGTATATCTTTAGTACACTCTTCCTTACCAAAGCATATTCTATTTTGATACCATTTTTTTATCATTTTTCAAAGGATGGGGGACATTAGAGTTGTAACCGAAAGTTCATTTCATTGTTCAAATTGTTAATGAATATTTCCATCTTCTCCTTTTCTGGAACACTTCTTGGGTACTTGTCAAAGATTATTATCCAACATTGTAGTAAATTCAAAAATGATTCCCCATTTATTTTCTTGGTATTGCACAAGTCTAACATAGTCATTTTGTGTTCATTGTTATAGGAGTATTGGGTGACAAAATTTGAGATCAATTCTTCAAATGTTTTAATTCTAGGCGGCAAATTAGAAAACCAGTCCATTTCTTGTCCATCTAACCTCCTAGGAAATAGTCTCATTAGATATGTTTTTTCATGGAGGAACTCCATGCTCAATGTACAAAATTATCTAATGTGGTCTTGAGGGTCATTTGTGCCCATGTACTTGTCATATTTTGGAAATTCCACATTTGGTGGGAAAGGTATCATGACTAAACTTTTATCAAAGGGAAACAGACAAATTCCTTCTATTGTATACTTATTTGGATCATTTCACTTCCTAATATTATCCAATTGTACTTTAAGAGATTGCATATGTCTATTCAGAACTCTTGGAGGGTTAATTTCATCATCATCTTGTCTTAATATTGATACATCATAGTCATGACGTAGTTTAACCCCTAGTTTAGCTAGGGTCTGTTAGGGATTTTTCTTGTATGAATCACAATGCTTGAAATGTCTATGTGAACCTTGTACCTTCTACTTCTGATTCAAAGACAAGAAAAGCCTAATAGCTAAGGACTGGATAAGGTCCTTCTTCATTTTTGAGCTCCACAACTACTCAGGTAGGTTTTACCTTGAAATATTACTGTTATCACAGTATTTTTTAATGTGGACACTGATTTGTCATGTATCTCTATTGAACCAGCTTATAAAATACCTTGTAAATGATCAAGCATAATCATATACAGGATTTAACCATACAAATCATAATCTTAAATATGACAGAAAATCAGTGATACAAGGATTTCAATCCTTCTTCCTTTTCTTAATAGGAGGGACAACCTAATGATTCTCTCTTCAAGGAATCAGTAACATGGACAGTGTCCTACTGACAGAGGTCCTTAAACAAGTTCAGCTTATAAGTTCTTAGTAACAGAGTTTGTAAATTGATTTGGTTCTGATAACTTGGAATACTTTGAACATAGATAGATATTCAGAATGTTTTCTAGATCAGTGCCTATCCTTAGGGCTGCAGAGTCAATAATAAGCAAAGAAATTANAGAAACAAGATACACTGAACTACCTTACAGCTCAAACAATTAGGATAGAATGCCTTACAAACTATCTTGTTACCTCCAGACCCCTGTATCAAATCCTTAACTAAATAGTATGCTTCCTGAAACCATTTACAATATTTAATTCCCT
>MU223396.1:1581354-1591882 GCA_018584345.1 Thuja plicata
AATTAGTGCCATCTTCTCTCTTGATGGTCTTTGTGAGTACATCATAGTGGTTAGCCAGTTCTAAAAATAGGTCAACATCCAGGAATACATCAGGCACTAACAACCTACCCAGTCCAGATATCCAAGGGTTTGACACAGGGATAGGCTTATCAGAATTTTTGTAAAAGTAAGTAAATAAAGAATAACCTGTTGTTCCTGGGGTTACTGCATCTCTGATGTCTTTGAAATCATCTTTGAAAACACCAGCATCAATCTTTCTATTCTGAGTTGACCCTGGCAGCAGCTGGAGAAATTCATCAGAGTAGCTAGGTTTTCCTTTAGGATCATCTCCACTGCCTCCACTAGTAGACGCCATGCTCATAGCGGTACTCATTTTTGTCAGTACTTTGAATCTCTATCTGAATGATATATCTAAGCACAACTCTCTGTAATTCTTAGAAATCTCAATCACCCTAGAACACTGCAATAGCTCTGAAATATCACCCTTTTGCTCTAAAACAATAAATTTGCTCTGAGATCATAAAATATGGTGAATAGGAATGAATGCACACTCCCCTATTTATAGCCAAAGGATTCAGAGTACATGGCTCAAAATTCAGAAACGTCAATTCTGCCATTAATTTGATATGCCATGAAACGTTCAAAAACCTAGCCGTAGTCACGCGAGGTGACAGAAAATTGAATTTAAATCATGTATACTTTGGCGCAATGATAAAACGGTTAAGATAGTTGACATGGCACTCTCTGATTCATCTTCTGTCATACATCTCAGCTACCTTTTGTACACAGTAATCAAAAATTTATGCATGTGATTGGCCGCCGGGTGATCTCCTCTGTCACATCCTCCACTTGGCGCCGCTTTTACAGATCCTGTTATCAGGCGACCTCGCGACCTCATAAAGTCTCTTTGTCATGAGCACTTTCTCTTAACCATGGTTTACTCTTCAGACTTGGCGACAATGTAACTTCTTTACCTCGGTTAACCCAAGTCTTTCCAGCGATCAGGCGACTATGCAAAAATCTAAGTCGCGGGGAGTCAACCTTAACTCATCCATCTTCTCCAGACTTGGCGACAAACCCTTGTTTTTTAACTTTTCATAGTAATTGCTAAGTCACTGGATGTTCATTTCTCTTTTCAAGACTTCATGACAACACTTAGTCGCTAAGTCGGGTGATAAGATCAACTTAACCTTATTATATAGCACATGCCCTTTTCTGTTTACAGCGACCTCGCGACATACCTTAATCACTTAGTTGGAAGGAATTTTTCCCTGGGGCACTTTTATCACCAGACTACGCGACCACCGTCAGATCATTTTACTTCCTCATCGAACGGCTATCGCATAATCGCCTTAGAATTTCATATACCTTTAAAATATCAGGAGACTTCACGACTGAGGGCAAACATACCTTAGTCTTTTTATCGCGTGATCCCTTTTATTCATCTGGCGACCTCCCGACAGCCACTAGTTCTGTGACAGATGTCATCTATTCTTTGGTCCACTTAATACATTCTGAAAACTGAGTAACCGCCCTGATCTGGCGACATCCCGACTGAGGGAAATCTCTTAGCATGAAACCGTTAGTCGCATGGTCGGGAATGTTATGTCTTAACTGCTATTTAATCACGAGACCACGCGACTGAAGAAAAGCCTTAACTGTTTAACCAAGCTGATCTAGCGACTAAGCGACATGAAGTGAATCGCAAAGTCGGAAGACATTTCTTTGACTTTCCATTTCTTCTCGCGATCACCCGACTGAGGCGGGTCCCATTCCTTTTAAAAGGTCATAACATGATACTCAAGCGACAACCCGACTGAAGAAAGATTGCTAAGTCTCGAGACATAGATGGAATATTCTATTTTTTATCAAGACTTCACGACATAAGGCAAAAGCGAAGTCGGGGAATGATTTAGTATATTCGATTCTGGTAAAGCGATCAAGCGACCTGACTTAAAACACATGTCTTGAGTGACTGAAAAAGTAAATGAAAAAACATAAGACATGGCTAAGGGTTCTTAAACATGCATCGTTTAACACTAGGATTTAGGGTTTTCAGGGTTTTGACAACTTGGGCAAGGTATATGCATGAAAACCTGAAAATTTTCAGAGAGAGCAAGGCAAAGAACAAGGCACAACAACAAAAACAGGAAATACAACCAACAGGGTCATGAAATAACTTTCCTTGTATTTTTCTAGCACCTTTTCCATCATTTTTTAAAAAAAAAAGGGTTTTACTTTTCTTCTCTTATCTTCTCTTCTATTATCTCCTCATTTTCTCCATTTTTGGTTTTACTGTTCCAGTATTGTGAAGGTTGGCTTAATCATTTTCCACATTGGATTGATTCATTTGAACTTGATCTACTTATCAGTTTTGGTCTACTTGATGTGTTTGATCTGACTGTAACTTGGGTTGAGTCTTTTGTTGAAATGGTACTTCTTCATAGGTCACTTTTCCGTTGTCTTGAATTGAGTACTTACAATCCCTTTTTCTTATAGGCATAACCTTGTTATACCCCTTTGAAGAAAGATTCCTTTTAGTGATTTAACTAGGTTTAAAATCTAGGATAGATTGTCCAAATAATTGATTGGTTGATGTTTCAATGATGTTTTAACCAAGGAAATTTGTGTCTTGGGTTGAAGTCTAATAGATAACTATGTATCTCTATGATGAAGACTTAGTATAATGACTTTGAATTCTTTAGTTCTAGGAAAAGGGTCGACAATCCTTTGATGATGAACTTATAGAAATATTAAGTCAATGATGATTTAACTACACTCCACAATGTTGATGTTTATGAAACTTAATGTAAATCAATCAATTTGTTTGACAGACCAAATTATGATGAATTAAAAATTCATTTTTACGGACATACACCCTTACTCTGAAAAGGGTATCCAAAAATATTTTTAATTTGACCAAAATGTCTTCAAGTACTCTATGTTTTTAGGAAATGTTTTATAGGTGACACTTCAAGAATTAAATGTGACATTTTACTATTCAAATACGATGTTCTAGTGAGAAGAAGAAAATTTTGATGGTTAAAAGGCGGCGGAACATTGTATAAAAGTGGCCAATTGCATAATCTTCTTTCAATTTTCTGAAATTTTGAAATTTGTGTTTGAATTTTTATCTTAAATGGATAATTCCTTCTGATTGTTTGGATCATCAAACACAAAAAACACACAAATACTTTTTTTCAACCCTAAAATCTACACAAAAAGTGTATTTTTTATTATTTCCATGAGTCATTTACATAGAAGACAATACAAGCAAGCTACCTATGGTCAGTTTTGTATTTCATGGATAAAAATGTGAGCTTACTAGTTAACCAAGTTGTAATAAAGAGTCCATCTAAAATAGATTTTTGTTTTACCTCCCTTTATGGGAGCCTCCCACCATCATTAAAAAAAAAATTTGCGCAATCCTGAAGGACCACTAGCGGAGGGCTATCGTTCAAAGGTTTTCGTCACTCACACCATTAAGGATGAATGCATTTTATTTTTGAGTGGGTTCGATTACCATGATTAAATGGTTGTATCACACTTGGTTCGTCCTTGTCACCGACCTTGTTAAGGAAAATCTTGAGAGGCAGACTTGTCATGGCTAAATAAAATGCACTTTTTTGAATTAGATCAAGGTTAGGATAGGTCTTGTATTATAATCACCTAAAAGGTGAGAGCATATCCCTACTATCCTTAACCTCTGAACACAAAGAACACAATTTATTTTTAGACCTTTTCTAACTAAGGGAACTCCGATAGGTTTGGCATTTTGATCACCTTAAGAAAGGTGAGAGCATAGTCCTACTATCTTTGTTCATAAACAAGAAGGTATCCTAATTATTCTATGTGTTTGGATTTAAATTTTCAAAAGTGAAATAAATGCACATGAAAATATTTAGAGTTTTTAGTGTGCACCTTTAATGATGATAACACATTTTTCAGATTTTAACCACTTACCTTAGCATTTAGCTCCAACTCCTTAGCATTCAATTCTTCCATGAACATTAGTCAAACACAAGCAAGCCAAAGTTAAAGAAATCCAAATGATACAAAAATCAACAATTCTAAATCGATGAAATCTACAAAGGATAATAATCTAAGTTGATTGCTACTCCATATTCCGCTTGATATACATTGATGATACACAGATATAGATTATAAGCTTTTCCCTCTCTCCAAGTGTTTCCATCTCATTTTCCCATTGTATCTTCTTCGCATATTTATTTTCTCTCTTTGTCTCCTTTTGTGCACAATGATTAGGAAATCTGAAGGTAACCTTCCTATTTTTCCTCAATTCATCCATTTTTAAATCATTGCAAACAAAAATTAGTTGTTGGATTTTAATTCTTAACATCATATTTAAAAGTGACATTCTTCTGCTCAAATCCGATGAACTTTATCTTAACAATGACAAAATTTAGCTTAAAGGTGATGAAATTAGGCTTAAAAGTGATGAAACTTAGAGTAAAGGAAACAAACTTAAAGATGACAATATTTAGCTAGAAATTGATGAAATTCAACTTAAGAGAAACAAAAGAATAGGTATAAGTGGCTCCTTTTGTAATTGACAAACTTATGTGCAAAGGTGATGGACTTTTCTACAATTACAACAAACTTATGTGTAAAGGTGACCAACTTATGTGCAAAGGCAACAAACTTCTATGCAAAGGCAATGACTATATTTTTCTCGAACCTACAAGTGTCAAATCTGCAACAAAAAAACTCAAAAACACATGTAATTTGTTAGTGAGGCATGGACCCCACAGTGGGCGCCATTTGTGTGTGTGTGTTTTTGCAAATTACAAACCTATAATGAAACATTAGTATAATATTTCAATTCAATTCAAATGATAACACTAGATTAAGCATGGAAATGAAAGATTATGAGTGTTCCATTGCTCTCTAATTCTAAGGATTTGAGTATTGCTCGCAGCTATAAGTAATTATCCTCAAATGACAACCTAGAATACAAGATTCTGAAGATGCAAGCTAGATCTATAATGAAATGATGCTAAATGCTATGTTAAATAATCAAGAACATGAATTAGGATCCAAATCCTCTATTACACTATGATTCTAAATGCTTCTAATCTAAAATTACTAAAAAACAATGCTATTAATGATGAAAAGACTATAATCTACTTTCTCTAAAATGATGATGGATCATTAACTCTATTTGTGAATCCTATTTATAGGATTTCCTAAGGTGTAGTGGGTGAGTTTAGGTAACCATATTCAGGTATGATTAGGATTAGGGGTTGATTGTGTGTCCCCTTTGGGTGGACAAGATTGATTCTCAAGATTGAATGGTCAAGATAGAAAATCTTATTTGTGATCCATGTGCTCTTTTTCCTCTTCTCCCATTGGTTGATTTATTTTTGTCATGTAGTGGTAGGTGAGAGAATTTAGGAGGAATTAATTCAATGTAATTAATTTAATTATCCATGTATGTTTTATTGGATTGGATTTAATTAATTAATGAGCTATATAATCAAATGATTAATTCAATTACATAGTTAATTGATTTTTTTATTTTAATTAAACCAAATGGCTTGAATTTAATTAATTTTTTATTTGACCATTTGTATGTGTATACAATATCATTCATTCTACCTCTGCATTGTGCAGCCCTATGACCAAATTTATTGCATACAAAATATCTACCATTTAATTTTTGAGCATTAGGTTGTCTTATCGGACACTTCTTAGGATTTCCATTCTAATTGTCTGATGAGGAATTGCATAGACCAGATCTAGAACTTTCACCTTTCTCAAATCCAATAACTTGTGTGTCACCTTTCATCTTTTGAATTTTAAGTAGTGCATCAAGCCTAGCTGAGCTATTCATGAATTTATCTTTGCATTCATTTGCAGTAGAAAGTTCATTCTCAAGAGCTTCAATCTCCTTTCTAAGTTCTCCATCATTGTGTCTGGATTTATGAATAACATAATATTCATGCTTCTTTCTTCCTTCAATTTCTTCTTTTAGTATCCTCTCCCTATTTTCTACCTCATGATTTAACTTTTCACATTATTTTTTCTTTTCCTTCAAGGACTGATCAAGATTCTCCTCATTCTTCTTTCTTTCTTCAATCTCCTTAGTTAGCTTCATCACCATAGATTACATCTCATGCTTTAGGACTTCTTTGTCTTTTTCAAGATTCTCACATTCATCTATCTTCTCCTTCAAGGCTTGATAATCATCTTTGCTTCTTTTTTTCATTATTTTCTCAACAATCTCCTTCCTCTTATCCATGGATTTGTTTAAATGCACTTTAAATGTCTCAATGAAACATTCAGCTTCGTTAAGCCTCTTGTTCAAATTCATGACATCAACTTTGGACTAATCAAGAACATCAAGTGCAACAAGAATTTTTTGAATACCATCTAAATCCATTGAATCACCTTGTAGGATCATCCTCAAGCTGTTAGACTTCCTCCAAAGCATAAGGCTGTTATACCAATTGTTGGTATTAAGGAACACTAGGAGGGGGTTGGTAATTAGTGTCCTACATTTTTTAGCTTTTCTTAGGTGAATCCTTAACCATAAACCACATGTAATGAAAATTAAAGTGTTGAAACATAAAACAAACATCCACAACACCATAACACCCATATTTTTATCGTGGAAACCTTGTTAATGGAAAAACCATGGTGGGGATGAAACCCACAAGTAAAAATACTCTGCAGAAGTATTTAACCCTATTAAAGGTTTACAAAAGGAATGCACATGCATTCAGAAACACTTCCTAGAGCTTATTTCTTGATTACAAAAGATTCTTATTTCCTATATGGTGATTATAAAATCACAGAGTGATTTAACTGAGAAACAATGTCTACAAATTCCAAGTTTCAGTTCCATTTAAGCACAATATACTGAATCAATACACTTCATGCTAAATAAATTCTCTTTTATTAATTAGACCTCAAATAAACATACTTTTTGCATAAACATCCATCCTACATTCCAAAATGATCGACCAAATCGATCTTATATATCCACTACCAATAGTTCATCATCCACTGGTTGGCCTCGAGAACATTTACAAAAATGATGAAACTTGTATAACTGTCAGCTAGATCTAACTGAAAATCATAATGTGAACCTCAAATAATTCATCACATGCTACCCAAGATGCCGTCCAATCATCCTCGAACACAAAAAACAATCACCAAAATTTATCTGATAGATTTGCATAAGAATCTGCATCACACTGTTGTTGTTCTTCACTATATACCCAAAACATTGTCACACAAATCCTCAATCCTGAGAAAAACATAAAATTAGCTATCAAAAATTTGGGATATGGTAAAATATACCTTTATAATTCTTCTTCTAGGTTCACACCACATAATACAAAACTGGGTTTTTATACCAAACCTTTTACCAAAACTGGCAATTGCACTGTTAACTGCCAGACTTAATTCTTCATTTTGACCTCCAGTCAGATCAAATAATGATATGCTAACATGTGTAATGCAGTTAGTTTCCATAAATTACCATATAAATCATTCAAAACAATGTCTCTTTCCTACAAAAACATAGTGCAATACCTAAAAATAACATGTCTCCCCTCAGGAAGAAGATAAATCAAGTACAAATGCAAGAATGGTTCATGTTCTAGATAGGAATTAGGAAGTGAAATCCAAATGTAGTACGATGATAATGTCTCTAAAATTTGATCATATGTTTATGTGTCTTTGGATAATGAAGATATCACAAACCAATAAGGAACATACCCAATCATAGTAGAAGGTCATAAGAAAGGAACCTATGGAAACTAATTTTGAAAAGCTCTAAGGACAAAATGAAGTGATAATATTGGTGACACAACTATCATCAAATAGAAGAGATGCCTCTTAAAGTGGAATAGGAGTCTCCAAGATCAAAGAAGTCATCCCTTAAGCATGATCATACTAAACTAAGAAACGTGCCAAATCAAGTGAAGGAGCAGACTCATGAATGTCAATATCATAAGACAATGTAGAATAATCTCCAACTGTGATGAAGCTATCATCAAAGAGAAGAGAAATACCCTCAAATGTGTCTTCCAAATATGAAATGTGAGACTCCATAAACAATGAACTAAATGTCTTGCGAATAAGAATCCCAATCAGGAAGGCAAATAGATATCTCTTGCAATGTAGGAACCTTAATTATACCAATAATGTATCATGCGCGTACTAAGATTTTAATGTCCAATATCATTTATGTGAAGAATGATTGGAATGGTAAGGTTTTGGTTGAAAATTTTGACACTTTGGATAATGTCATAGAATATGTTACAAATTTAGTGGCCATATATAAGTTCTCTTAGTGTAGGAAGATCATAAGCCTTGATCACTATACTTGAATTTATTTTAGGTATATCTTGTATGTAATTCTAATGAATAATGTCAAGTGGGAGAATGTTACCTGATATGTGACATTGAATTAGCTTCCAAGTCATTTTCGCGTGTCTCCACATTCCTTAGAAAGTGTTCTAGGGGACATAAGAGATAAAATTTTATTATTTATTTCTTATGATATTAGAAAATTATATTCCATAGAGGTGGACACTTATAAGTTGTTATTATACAACATTCTAGTAGAATATTATTTAGCATCTACATGTTGTAGAGGGAATACACAAACTTGCATGTGTATATTCATATTCACATATATAATTTTCATGCTACTCAAAGTTGGGTACCCTTTTTTGCATGTTTTGGGAGTGATCCATCAAAGAGTAATGGATCACTAGAGGGTATGTGCAAGATCATGAGGGGCCAAACTATGCCCTTAAGTGGCAATGAAAAATCAGCAAATCAGGGTTAGTCAACTTGACATGAAAATTTCAACTAGCTATCAACCTAATATCAAAAATTTGTAACAACAGAATCTGTAGAAAATTGAATGCAGTTTCTAAACTACTAGGCCTTTTTTGAAAAAAAATTAATATGATTGGTGAAAAGTATAGATTTCAATGCAGCAGTACAAAAATTTCTAGAAAAAAATAAGAAGTAGGTGTATGTTTGACCACCTTAATCATAATCAAATGATAATATTTTATTATAAGATTTAATATATAAGTAGTAGGCTCATGCCCGATGTGACACATATTTCTTTGTAATTTTATTCTAAAAAAATAATTAATTATGAATTTTATGCTACAACATTTTCAGAATAAAAAAAATCCCGTGTTTGACCACCTTAACTCATTGAAAACTTTACAAAATTCAAAAAAAAATCCCTTATAGTAGGCGAAGCATAGAATTTGACAATTTTTTAGGATTTCTAAAATGTTATACCATCTGAAAGTTATAGTCATTTTTCAATCAGTCTATTAATTAGCACTTTAGAGGTAACTCAATTAGAAAATAACTAATAATTACTTACCGAGTTCAAAATTTGACAACAATTATATCGATAGAAAGTTGATAATCTCCTTAAGATACCCTTTTTGTTTCATCAAATTATAAAGTCGCCAGCTATATGGTCGAAGTCTGGAACTCAGAGAAACAGGGGAAAAACACATTTTTGTGACATTTGTAGAGTTGACCATATAGGTTTGGTGCACAAAGCAATACAAAGCCTAATCAGGTACCCAATATTTTTTGGGTACCCGAAAAGCCTGGCAGAATTTTAATTTTTAAATTTTCCCTCCCCTTTCTCCCTCTTAATTTTTTTCCAACCCCTTTCTCCCTCCTATTTCTCTATCCTTCATATGATAAATTAGATTATATATTATATATATTATATATATTAAATATTATATAATATCTATTATATATTAAATATTATATAATATACATTTTACATTTAATATTATATAATATATATTAATATTAAATGTTACATTACATATCATATATTATATATTATTTTATATGTATTATATATATTAATATATATTTTACAATATATCACATAATATCTTCATATTTAAATTGCATGTAATATATATTTTATATTATAATATAAATATTAATATATATATAGTAAAATATATATATTCACTATGATATGTATTATATATTATATATTAAATATTGTTGTATATATAATAAAATCAAGTATAGTATATATATATATATATATATAATATATATTATATAGGACATATTAATATATAGGTTAATTACACCAGTATAAGGCATCAAAAAGGTTTCCAAAGGGGTCATAGAGGGTTCCTAGGGGTCCTAACGCTTGAGAAAGTGTACTAGGGCCCCTTAGGTCCCTATGTAACCCTGGCAACACATTAGAACACTCAAGTGTGTCCCAAGGGGTCGTACAACCCCTTGGGACACACTTTACTGTTGAAATGTGTTGAAAGGGGTCATGGGGACTTCCTAGGGATCCTAATGCATAAGAAGGTGTACTAGGACTCCTTAGGTCCCTATGTGACCCCCGAGGACACAATTGAGTGTTCCAATGTGTTCTCAGGGGTCACAGAAGGACCTAAGGGGTCCTAGTACATCTCATCATGCGTTAGGACCCCTAGAAAGTCCCCATGACCCCTTTCGACACATTGGATCACTC
>MU223396.1:1596576-1608072 GCA_018584345.1 Thuja plicata
GTTAGGACCCCTAGGAAGTCCCCATGACCCCTTTCAACACATTGTAATAATCAAGTGTGTCCCAAGGGGTCGTAGGACCCCTTAGGACACACTTGAGTGTTCTAATATCTTGAAAGGGGTCATGGGGACTTCATAGGGGTCCTAAAGTGTGATAAGGTGTACTAGGACCCCTTAGGTCCCTCTGTGACCCCCGTGAACATAGTAGAACACTCAATTGTGTTCTAATGTGTCAGAAGGGGTTATGGGGACTTCCTAGGGGTCCTAACACATGATAAGGTGTACTAGGACCTCTTAGGTCCCTTTGTGACCCCTGAGGACACATTAGAACACTCAAGTGTGTCATAAGGGGTCCTACAAGCCCTTGGGAAACACTTGAGTGATGAAATGTGTTGAAAGGGGTCATGGGGAATTTCTAGGGGTCCTAACACATGATAACACATACTAGGATCCCTAGGAAGTCTTCACGACCCCTTTCAACACATTGGAACAATCAAGTGTGTCCCAAGGGGTCGTAGGACCCATTAGGACACACTTGAGTGTTCTAATGTGTCAAAAGGGGTTATGGGGACTCCCTAGGGGTCCTAACGCATGATAAGGAATACTAGGACCCCTAGGAAGTCCCGATGACCCCTTTTGACACATTAGAACACTCAAGCATGTCCCAAGAGGTCGTAGGACCCCTTGAGACACACTAGATTATTTGAATGTGTCAAAAGGGGTCATGCAGACTTGCTAGGGGTCCTGACATGTGATAAGGTGTACTAAGACCCCTTAGGTCCCTCTATGACCCCTGAGAAGACATTGGAACACTCAATTGTGTCCTCGAGGGTCACAAAGGGACCTAAGGGATTGTAGTACACCTTCTTATGCATTAGGACCCCTAGGAAGTCCCTATGACCCCTAAGGGGTCCTAGTACACCTTTTTATGTGTTAGGACCCCTAAGAAGTCTCCATGACCCCTTTCAACATATTTCAACACTCAAGTGTGTCCCAAGAGGTCGTAGTACCCCTTAGGATACACTTAATTATTCCAATGTGTTAAAAGGGGTCATGTGGACTTCCTAGGGGTCCTAGTATGCCTTATCATGTGTTAGGACCCCTAGGAAGTCCCCATGACCCCTTTAAACACATTTCAACACTCAAGTGTGTCCCAAGGGGTCGTAGAACCCCTTAGGACACTTGAGTGTTCTAATGTGTTGAAAGGGGTCATGGGGACTTTCTAGGGCTCCTAACATGTGATAAGGTGTACTAGGACCCCTTAGGTCCCTTGTTGACCCTTGAGAACACATTGGAACACTCAATTATTTCATCAGGGTCATAGAGGGAGCTAAGGGGTCCTAGTCCACTTTCTTATGAGTCAGGACCCTTAGGAAGTACCCATGACCCCTTTTGACACATTAGAACACTCAAGTGTGTCCTAAGGGGTCCTATGACCCTTTGGAACACACTTGAGTGTTGAAATGTGTTGAAAGGGGTTATGGTGACTTCTTAGGGGTCCTACCATGTGATAGAACATACTAGGACCCCTATTAAGTCCCCATGACCCCATTCAACACATTTCAATGCTCAAGTGTCTCCCAAGGGGTTGCAGGACCCCTTAGGATACACTTGACTATTCTAATGTGTTGAAAGGGGTCATGGTGACTTCCTAGGGGTCGTAACACTTAATAAGGTGTACTAGGATCCCTTTAGGTCCCTCTGTGACCCCCAAGAACTCAATTGAGTGTTCCAATGTGTTCTTGAGGGTCACAGAGGGACCTAAGGAGTCTTAGTGCACCTTATCACATGTTAGGACCCTTAGGAAGTCTGCATGACCCCTTTCGACACATTGGAATAATCAAGTGTGTCCCAAGGGGTCCTATGACCTCTTGGGAAATACTTGAGTGTTATAATATGTTGAAATGGGTCATGGGGACTTCCTAGGGGTCCTAGTATGCCTTATCACATGTGAGGACCCCTAGAAAGCCCCCATGACCCCTTTTGACACATTAGAACACTCAGGTGTGTCCTAAGGGGTCCTACAACCCTTTGGGACACTCTTGATTGTTCCAATGTGTTGAAAGGGGTCATGCATACTTCCTAGCAGTCCTAGTATGCTTTATCACAAGTTAGGACCCCTAGAAAGTCCCCATTGTTAGGAATAAGGTGTCTCAACCTTGGATAATTCCTATTCTTATTATTTGTTTTGTAAAATGTATTTCTTGCAAATAATGTAATTAAGTGTGAGTGTACATGCCTATTTGGCATGTTGATGTGTCACTCCACTTGATGTGTCGGCATCTTGAATTGTGTGTAAGGAGATCATGGCTGAAACAGTTATGACGGATTCCTATGACACATAAGATCTATTTCTAGAAGATTCAATGACGGGTGAAGACATGTAATGACATGTG
Source organism: Thuja plicata (assembly GCA_018584345.1). Lineage (NCBI taxonomy): Eukaryota > Viridiplantae > Streptophyta > Pinopsida > Cupressales > Cupressaceae > Thuja > Thuja plicata. Next base: position 1,598,970 of record MU223396.1, read on the forward strand.
GCACATGATAAAGTTCAGTACTATACACTCTTCCACAATCATAATGGTAAAACCCTAATACGGCTATCTTTGGAAGTTGCCCTAAAAAGGAAAGCGCATGATATAAGCATTTTTTAGGGTTGCAGACAGATATAGAAAAAGAGTATATTGTTGGTATGATCGGGTGCTACTAGATTAGTTTTTGTGTGTTGATTGTCTCTTGAAAGAACTTGCATTGCAAGTGTGTTGTAACCATTGTGTTGAAGATAATACATTGTGCAGGTTTTTGAATGCTGGGGTTTTTTACCGAAAGGTTTTCCCCAGGATAAATCATTGTGTCATTCTGTATTTTTCTGTATGCATGGTATATGGCTATAATATCATTGTTAAAGTAGTTAATGAATCTAAAATTGTAAGGATTTAAAAGAATTTGCACAATACTTTCCTTTAGAGATTAGTGTAGGAAGTTGTTTCCGCACCTGAGTTTCCTTACAAGTGGTATCAGAGTTTGATCAACTTTTGATCCTAGTTGTTGGGTAGGGTTTTTTGAGCTAATCTAAAGTTGAGTGGGAGTTTTTTGTGCAGAGCATTCTGAATCTTATTTGTAGATTGAGATGGCAAGTTCCTCATACAGTAGAATGAACGTGGAGAAACTTAATGGCACCAATTTCGAGTTGTGGAAACTCAAGATGGAAAACATGCTTGAAGACTGTGATCTATGGGAGGCTACTTCACTTGATGTGAGACCTGTAGTGATATCTCAAGCAGATTGGGAGATCAAGGATCAGAAAGCTAAGGGTCTCATCAGACTCTGTCTAGCAGATGTCATTCTTCTAAATGTTCTTGATGAGACTACTACAAATTCTTTGTGGAAATGGCTTGGGTCTGTGTATCAGGCCAAATCCCTAGTGAATAAGTTGTTCCTAAAAAAGAAGTTGTATTCTTTAAGAATGGAGGAAGGTGGATCAATAACTGATCATCTCAATGCATTCAATTTTTTGATTGCATAGTTGGCATCATCTGGTGCCAAGATCGAGGAGGAGGATCGACGTATGAACCTGCTTTGTTCCTGGTTGGATTTGTGGGACCATCTTGTGATGGCTCTCAGAAGTACTATAGTCACATTATGTATGGATGATGTGGTGTCTTTGCTGCTATCTGAGGAGATGTGAAGAAAGACTTCAGATTTGTCTAAGGAAGCCCTTGCTATTCGCGGGAGATCCAACGACAAAGGAAAGTAGAATGACAATAAGTCAAAGAAGATCCAAATCCCGTGGGAGTTCTAAGAATCCTGGAAAGTCCATGGAAAAATGTTGGAACTATGATAAATCTGGGCACTTATGGAGGGACTGCAAAGAACTGAAGAAGAAGAAGAAAGGCTCAGATTCAGCTTCCGAAAAATCTCAAGAAGATGGAGATTCTTTTATTGCAGCTTTGGCAGCCCATGCATCTAATGATGTGTGGTTGGTAGACTCGGGTGCTTATTTTCACATGACCTCTCATCAAAACTGGTTCTCAAAATATGAAGAGTTTGATGGTGGAAAGGTGTACTTGGGTGATGATTCTCACCTAAAGATAGTTGGATGCGGAAGGGTCACTATCAGATTTCCTGATGGATGAGTAAAGGGAATCAACGAAGTTATGCACATTCTAGGTTTGGCACAAAACCTATTATCTGTAAGTATGCTGAATGATGTAGGTGTGCAATTTGTCTTTTCAAAAGATGGATGCAAGATGATGAGAGGTTCTATGGTGCTCTCTAAAGGTACTAGGAGAGGTACTTTGTTTTAGCTTGATGCATGCATTGCTCAGTACAATAGTTCTTCTGTTTCAAAGAAGAGAGTGACTATCACTTCATCCCCACCATCTAAACGAGCAGTAAAGAAGACTGTGGCAATGGGTTTCGATGGCAGTGCAGTAAGTGTACCTAAGGGTGCAAACACTTTGGAAGGCAAGCTTCCTGTAGAAAAGAAAATGTTGTGGCATATGAGATTTGGTCACATTGGTGAGAAGGGTCTTAGGACCTTGAAAACTAAAAATCTTATTGAGGGGCTAAATGATTGTAATCTCAAATTCAATTTCTGTGAACACTGTGTTTATGGTAAGCAAAATCGTGTTCAGTTCTACTCTAGTTATCACAAGTCTTCTGGACTTTTAGATCTTATTCATTCTCATGTATTTGGTCCTATAAAAATTCTTTCTATCTCTAGTTATGTATATTTTGTATCTTTTATAGATGATTATAGTAGAAGGACTTGGATATATTTCCTGAAAAGTAAGACACAGGTTTTCAGTCAGTTCAACAAATTTAAGTCTCTTGTGGAGAATCAGACTTGTAAAAGAATAAAGTGTGTGAGAACTGATAATGGTGTGTTGGTTAACAGTTTGTCCTCTCTTTAATATTTTCAATCCTTGACTCCCTATACACCCAAGGTGAGAGAACAAAAGGATGTCCACCAACAAATGGGTCAGCGTATGTCTTCTATCATTGCCCTTTGAATTGACAGGTACAGCTCCCTAATTGTGTATGATATTAAATGAATTTTTTTTTATACTGATCACCAGGTTATCTCTTCTGTGATTTAACCAAATTGCTTGTAGACACAAACAATTCAGGCAATGATAATGTGAAGATAATCTACAACCTTCAATAGAATGTTGATTATAGATCATCAGAAGGACTACCTTCTAACTAAACCTATCTATTCTAAGAGTGCATATTCTACTAATGAGAACAGAAGCAGAATCATATACAGACAGCAAATAGAATTGCTTAGACTACAACTACTAATCATGAAATGGAATTCAAGCAGAAATTACAGCTCCATATACAATTGTACTTTCCATTCAGATGCAACCTAAAATAAAGGGTGAACAGAGGAAGAATTACAAATGAGAGACCAACTAGAATTGATCACACCACAATTTCTGATATGAAATGGAATTCATTAAGAAAATGAAGTTTCACTTATAACTGTTCTTTTTATTCACCATGCAAATAGACTATGAAAATGGAACAACAAATAGGAATTCAGCTTCGTAAATAGAATCACACTGCTTCCTTGACAAGTTTGCCGACCCTGTATATTGAATTCTTTTCAGAATTTATAGACTTTACAATACATCAGGCTTCTAAGAGCCAATGACCTTTCCTCTTCTTCGAATACAAAGAGACAGAATGCAAAGAAAAAGACTTTTCAAATTTGAGCACTCGAACAGTCACTATGGAATCTGAAACTCTTAATCTTCAACCAGCATTATCGAACTGAATCCATTGGCCCACGGAGTTGAAACATCATTTTTCTGAACTTGAATTTGAAATTGAACATAAGGTAGAAGATGCCATACTTCATAAAGAGGAAATGTACTTTAGATCATTACAAACCGACCCATATGATCATATGCGAAAAAGAATTCAAAACCTATAAGGTATGAGGCGGTAGGTTTTGGTAGACTGAGTGTGCAAATGGCTGCGGCGCACCTGATTTTGGATTTCCCGCTTCGACCATCTACGAGCACTATTGCAAAAAATTGGAAAAGTGCGTCTCCAGCGGAAAAATGGGAAAGTGCTTCTCCAGCGAAAAATGTAGAGGGAGGTGCGAAACCTGCAATATGTGAAAATCCTACTTTGCGAGAATCGCACCTAGTAGGTGCGATTTCCGCGTAATGGAGAAGCCACTACTTTGTCTTTCCGCACGTCATTTTTAAGTGCGCAGGCTACTTAACTTAAAGCACATTCTTTATTTGATCTCTTAAAACACTAACATAATATTCTTTTTTTGTAAATTGGGCCCACCTTATTATAACTAAGCTTGCGAAAAATCATCAAAGGGGTGCGAAACCCGCAAAGTGCAAAGTTCTTCTTTGCAGAAAATCACCTGAGGGGTGCGAAACCCACACAGTGCAAAGTTCTTCTTTGTGGAAAATCACCAAAGAGGTGTGAAACCCACACATTGTAAAATTCTTCTTTGCGGAAAATCACTCGAGAGGTGCGAAACCCGCCATGGAGTAGCCAAAATTGAGAAACCTGCCATCTTATAACTTCCTCATTCCTTAACCAAATTGATCGTCGTTTGTTGCATTAGGATCATTGAGACCTGTAGAATCGATCCATGCCTTCAAATTATGAAAAGCACTAACTGACTGTGTATATTCTGAGAATTGCCATATGATGTTGTCTAGATGAATCCATATGATCTCAATCACCAACTTGCTTGAAGATGATCATTAATAGGAGCACACAATCCTTGCCGGGTTTGGATCTATAACCTACCCAACCATAAGACCTTGAAAACATCTCACCTGGTTAAAACATGAAAGCAATATGAAGGGAAACCCGACAAAGATTTCCTATCCTAGAGGAAATCTAGACTTAGACATTACATGACCGGATGTGACTTGAAACATCAAGACTAACACTTTGACGTCATGGAAACAGGATAAGAAGTGTTGCAATAGCTGGCTCTGACTGGGGGATCATGTACTGTAAAGTGCATGAAGAATTCAACTCCTCTGGTTTTGTAAGTGCCTTAAGTATTGGGTTGCGGAGTCTAGACTAAAGAGAACAATGAGAAAATGCATACAGGGAGGGTGAAAGGGAAGCAGGACAACTTGAAACAAAGCAAGAGAAAACAACCACTAACTATGACACAAAAAGAACACCTACCTAACTAACTACTACGCAGGGGTTACCTGCTCTTCAATTATGCATCTTGTATAGCTTCAAATCCTTCCCATTATAGGAACATGGCAGGGACTCTCCGGAAGGATATGCCAATCTGAAAGAATTATTCTGATTCGCTTGCATAATCTGGAACGGACCTTTCCACAAGGATTGAAACTTAGAATGCATTCCTTTAGGTTCATGTCTCTTATCCCACAGCAGCACCATATCACCTTCCATGAATTTTCTTGGCCTTGCTTTCTTATCAAACAACTTCTTGACTCGGTTCTGATGTTCAGTGATCCTTTCAACCATGTCTTCCCTTTCCTCCTGCAACTAGGTCAAATACAGAATTCTTTTCTCTAAACCATCCTTATAAACATCATTCTCAATGGCAGTTTTCAACTTACATGTAGCAAGTTCCAAAGGTAATGGCAAGTTGGCTTCAACTCCATATACTAACTCAAAAGGTGAAATGCCTATAGCCCTCTTTTGAGTAGTTCTATCTGCCCATAGAGAATCATGTATTTTCTTATGCCAGTTCTTCTGATTATCAGTCACTAATTTCTTCAAAATATTAATCAAGTTTTTATTACTTGACTCAGCTTGCCCATTCCCTTGAGGGAAATAATCTGAAGAATGCCCTATCTGAATTCCATAATCATAACAAAAGGCAACGATTTCTAAGGATGAGAAATATGAGGCATTATCCATGATCAATTTTGTTGGAACCCCAAATCTGAGCAAAATTTGTTCTTTGATGAATTCACACACTATTTCAGATGTAGGCCTCTTCGTAGGTTTAGCTTCAACCCATTTGCTAAATTAATCTGTGGTAGTCAAGATGTATGAATGTCCTTGACTTGAAGGAGGATTGATTGGTCCTACAATGTGTTGGTACTCAAAATGCAGTTTTGAGATACCATGTAAAACGCTTGCTAAAGTGTTCCTTTTGGTCCAAAATGCGCATGTGAAAAGGGTGTTTCCGGGTCCTGAAGTGAGTGGAGAATATTTTGATACCTTGTTTAAGTCCCATTGACTCAAATTGAGCCTTAAGTTGCATGTTGAAATGGGTTTTCATCATTTCATTCCTAGATGGTCTCAAAATCAGGAAATTGCAAGTGTAGAATTCACCGGGAGGGGCTACTTTGAGATTGAATATTCCACACTTTGAAGATTTTTATGAAAATTTGAGCAATGGGTCTTGTTCCACATGTTCCATACTACCTATGTCTCTGGTTTCAGGTCCCTGTGATAAGTTTTGACCCTGTTTGTTCATCCCCTTCCGGAGGTGTTTTCTTAGTTTTGCACTTGTGCACTTGTTCAGTTATTCTCGGAGGCCCTGTTTGTGGAGTTGTATCTTTTGTCCGATGATTGGGAGTGAAGTGATGATCATTTTCCTACATTTTAAACAAGTTTTACTTCATCCTTGTTAATTTGTAGCTCATGACGAATCCATTGGATGAGTTTCCCAATGCGGTTCCATTTGCAGTTTATGTTGTTTGGACAGGGTACACAGTGCGAACTTTTGTCAGAAGCCTACTTGGACAGCTTATATCTTTTTCCCAGGTGTTCTAAATTGCAATCTAACTTCTCCCCTATTTACCAAACATGAAATAATTTCATGACCTAAGATGATGAGTCTTGGTGAATCCATCTGGTCAGTTTTGTGAGCCCTTTCCATTTGCAAAAAAGTGATTTTCCCAATTGCATTGAACTATTTGTTTATCAGAGGTCCACTTTGTGAGATTATAACTTTTGACCAGTCAAACCTATTAGTGAAATTCTTATTGGTCTGCATTGCAAAGTTGACATATTACTCCCAGTTTGGATTTGAGTTTTTTGCCAATCCACCTTGTCAATTTTTGAGATATCTGATTTGTTATGTCCAATGACTCATGAGCCTATTGGAGGAGATAAAAATAGGTGTTCTCGGGAGAAAAAAGGAGATTGTTCATTCAGTTCAGGGGGATGATTCATCAGATGAAGAGTCCGACAAGTGTCCTTTCTTGTTTCCTTCTGGAATGTTCCCTTTCTCCTTCTTATTCTAATTTTCATTCTGGGGAAGGGGTTCTGAATTTTGGTTCTCCAAGGGAGAAATCCAAGGCAAGTTCCATTAATGTAAGCTTGGTTCTAAACTTACTATTTTAGCCTAAGTGTAATGTTAATTTGAGTGTACTGAAATAGGTTTTATCAATAGAATATGACTGGAATCTCATTGCAAGTATTTTGATGTCTCTGTGTGTTTTGAAAGTTCTTATAAATTGGATTTGTAAGGCAATGTCCAATTTGTCGTTTACAAGGTAGACTGTGAGTTTTTCCATAAGTTTCCTTCAAGGAAGGAGTAAATTTGGTCGGATAATCTCTGAGAATTTCAATAATGTATAGATTTGATGATCATGTGTTTACAGTGAAAATGGTAGTTTGTAAGGCAGGGTATTGATTCTAGGTGTTTTTGAATTGATGAAGTTTTGTGGATGTTATCTCAATTTGACTCTGCACCCTAGGATAAGGCACTAGTTTCGCACCAGACTTGCATCCAAATCATTAAAATCAATCATATTTCCTTTTGTGTTTTGGTGTGTTGAAAGATAAACCAAGTATGATGGGCTGGAAGCCATCCCCTGATTCATTCGGAGTAATGAATCCCTTCACAGGATGTTAGTATCCTATCTAATCCATGTTTATACCTGCCTATGATTTTTAGAGAAATTATCATTTGAGGTAGATGTTTATAGGTATACCCGCTTGGGTCTGTGGAGCCCAAAGTGAAGAAGGATTCAAATCCTTGTCGCATTAGCCTTTCTCTTGACTAGACAAAGAGCATAAAAGGGAGAGATCACTTTGGTGTTCTAGTTGTTTCTCCTTCAAGAAAAATAGCTAACACAATGTCCGAACCCCACTATTGAAAAGGAGCATCTATCACCACCAGTTTCAAAGGTAATGCAGCCAACTGAGGTTTTCCTGTAAACAACTTACACTTTTCACAATTAGCCACCCACTTGTATGAATATTTGAACATTCCAAGCCAATAATAGCACTGCCTTAGAATCTTGAAAGCTATCACGGTAGATGAGAAGTGACCTCCACATGCTTCATCATGAAATGATTTCAACAAGTTTTCCTGCTATTCCTTATCAACACATCTCAGAAAAGTGCCATGAATTGCTTTCTTATAAAGAACATCATCATGGATGACATACTTCAAAGCTTTATTCCTTAAATTCCTCCTTTTTTTAGCAGTTAATCCATTTGGGCATTCACCATAAGTCAGAAAATATGCTATATTTAAAAACCAAGGATCTTGCAAACTTACCATCAGCACTTTGTGATCATCTTCTTCAAGTTGTTGATTCTCTGCTATGGCCCTGCAAAGATAATTCCCTCTTATGAGTTTTGTTGGCCTAATATCTATGTCATACTCTTGGACCTTTGCAATCCAAGCTCCTCTATGGTTACAACCAACATCTTGTTGTGTTAATACACTCTTAACAGCGGCATCAGGCACATGGATGACTGAATGTGAATGCAAGATATAAAGTCTAAAATTCTTCAATGCTCTCACCACTGCATAAGCATGTTTTTCAACTTGAGAATACTTCAGCTCATGATTTTTCAGAGGCATACTCATGAAAGCAATGGGAGCTTGTATTCCTTCTTCATTTTCTTGCATCAATATTGCTGACATGGTGTGTTCGGATGCATAGTAGTATATAATGAACTCTTTAGTATAATCAGGATGAACCAAGACAGGAGCATTTGCAATAGCATTCTTTATGTCCTTGAAAGATCTTTTACCATCATCAGTCCACTTAAATATTTGATTTCCTTTCATCATGTCAACAATGCTTTGCATAATCTCAAAAAAATCAGGTACAAATCTTCTCAGAAAATTCACTTGACCAAAGAAAGATTTAACACCAGTCTTACTCAAAGGTAAACTTAGTTTCTGGATAGCTTTAACTCTGTCAGGATCAATTTTTACCCCCTCTTGAGAAACAATGTGACCAAGAAGCTTACCTTCAGTGACACAAAACACTGATTTCTTTGGGTTCAAGGATATGCCTCGATCTCTACATCTCTGCAAAACCTTGGTTAGATCTCCCAGGTGATCTTTCCTCTTCTTAGAGAAAGTAGTCAAGTCATCAAGATAAGTTGCAATAATTTTATTTTTGAGGTCACCAAAAGATAGATCCATAGCCCTTTGAAAGGTTGCACTTGCATTAATTAACCCAAACGGCATTCTATTATAAGAAAATGTGCCCCAAGGTGTTGTGAAAGTTGTTTTATACTTATCTGATTCATCTACTTGTATCTGATTATAACCTAAAAACCCATCTAACATGGACATCATCTCTGACCCTACAACAATTTGCAACAAATGATCCATGTTTGGTAGAGCATAGTTATCCTTGAGGGAAGCTTGGTTCAGATTTCTAAAATCAACACAAATCCTTATTT
>MU223396.1:1630485-1646132 GCA_018584345.1 Thuja plicata
ATTGTTTTACATTTCACATATGCATTTCTAGATTGATTGGTATACTCTGCATATTTACTGAGTATCGGTAAATAGTTTTACTACTTATCGGTTATCAAGGAGAATAAGGACAGACAAGGTAAACCGATAGACAGTCAAATATTATAAGTATTTCATGGCATGCATCTTGTAGGGACATAATAATTTGAGGTGTATTTATTGGTGGTTAAAGATTAAAGGATAAATTTTTGAGGCCGCTGATTCACCCCCCTCTTAGTTATTACTAATAATTGACAACCCATTCCACCCACAGAGTCACTGGAACACTCGCGACCACACTCGACCCAAGTGTCCCCAATGTGCACTAAGTACGATTGGGCAGGGATTTTCCAAGGTTCATATCTCAGACCTCGTGAGAGGTATCAAAAAACTGTTAGGGGCTACAGCATTTTGTTTTTGAGTTCTACAACAACCTCTCTTAGTTTTTGGCGATTCAAATACGTTTTCATTTGGCAAGGCAATCTCATTCGATGCCAAAACTTGTAGTGAGGGTCAGTTGAAAGTAGCTAAATAGTGTATCTTTCAAACCATCCATCCTCACATCGAAGCATCTGCTCCATCAGTTGCGGTTGGCCGGGTAAATTCTAGTGACAACCCCTTTCCACCCACAGAGTCACCAGAACACTTGCGACCACGCTTGACCCAAGTGTCCCCAAGGTGCACTAAGCACGATTGGGATGAGATCTTCCAAGGCTCATATCTCGAACCTCGTGAGAGGTATCAAAAAATTTCTAGGGCTATGGGATCATTTTTTTGAGGTCTACAACAACCTCTCTCAATTTTGGGTGATTCAACTCCGTTTGCATTTGGCAAGGCAATCTCAGTTGATGCCAAAACTTGCAGTGAGGGTCAGTTGAAAGTAGCTTCGTAGTGCCTCTTTCAAATCATCTATCCTAACATCGAAGCGTCTACTCCATCAGCTCTAATTTTCCTAGTAAATGCTAGTGACAACCCCATTCCACCTAAGGAGTCACTGAAATGCTCATGACCATGCTCGGCCCAAGTGTCCCCAAGGTGCACTAAGCACGATTGGGCATCGATCTTATAAGGCTTGTATCTCGGACCTTGTGAGAGGTATCAACAACTATAAGGGGCTACGAGATCATTTTTTTGAGGTCTACAACAACCTCTCTTGGTTTTGTGCGATTCAAATTTGTTTGCATTTGGAAAGGCAATCTTAGTCGATGCCAAAACTTGTAGAGAGGGTCAGTTGAAAGTAGCTTCATAGTGTATCTTTCAAACCATCCATCCTAGCATTGAAGTGTATGCTCCATCAGCTCTATTTGGCCAATTAAATGCTAGTAAAAACTTCATTCCACCCACAGAGTCACTGGAACGCTCGCAACCACACTCGACCCAAGTGTCCCCAAGGTGCACTAAGTATGATTNACATCGATCTTCCAAGGCTCATATCTTGGACCTCGTGAGAGGTATCAAAAAATTGTTAGGGGCTACAAGATCATGTTTCCAAGGTCTACAACAACCTCTCTCATTTTTGGGTGATTTGACTTCGTTTGCATTTGGAAAGGCAATCTCAGTTGATGCCAAAACTTGCAGTGAGGGTTAGTTGAAAGTAGCTTCATAGTGTATCTTTCAAACCGTCCATCTTGGCATCAAAGTGTCTTCTCCATCAGCTCCATTTTCCTAGGTAAATTCTAGTGACAACCTTATTCCACCCACGGAGTCACTAGAACAATCGTGACCACGCTCCACCCAAGTGTCCCCAAGGTGCACTAAGCACGATTGGGCAGCGATCTTCCAAGGATCGTATCTCAGACCTCGTGAGAGGTATCAAAAAAATATTAGGGGCTATGGGATCATGTTTTTAAGTTCTACAACAACCTCTCTCTATTTTAGGTGATTCAAATTTTTTTACATTTGGCAAAGCAATCTTAGTCGATGCCAAAATTTGTAGCGAGGGTTAGTTGAAGGTAGCTCCATGGTGTATCTTTCAAACCGTCCATCCTGGCATCGAACCATCTGTTCCATTGGCTCTGGTTGGCCAGTTAAACACCAATGACAAACCCATTCTACCCATGGAGTCACTTGAACGCTCGCGACCACGCTTGACCCAAGTGTCCCCAAGGTGCACTAAGCATGATTGGGAAGCGATATTCCAAGGCTCGTATATTGAACCTCGTGAAAGGTATCAATAAACCATCACAAGATACATGATAAAGTTTCTGAGGTCTACAACAACCTCTCCCAGTTTTGGGAAATTTGACTTCGTTTGCATTTGGCAAGGAAATCTTAGTCGATGCCAAAACTTGCTGTGAGGGTCAGTTGAAAGTAGCTCCGTAGTGTATTTTTCAAACCGTCCATCCTGGCATTGAACTATATATTCCATCAGCTCTAGTTGGCTAGGTAAATGCTAGTGATAAACCCATTCCACCCACAGAGTCACTAGAATGCTCGCGACCACGCTCGACCCAAGTGTCCCCAAGGTGCACTAAGCACGATTGGGAAACAATCTTCCAAGGCTCATATCTCAGAATTTGTGAGAGGTATTGACAAACCATTAGGGGATATGGGATCTTTTTTCTGATTTCTACAATAATCTCTCTCAATTTTGGGCGATTCAACTTCATTTGCGTTTGGCAAGGCAATCTCAGTTGATGCCAAAACTTGTAGTGAGGGTCAGTTGAAAGTAGCCCCATAGTGTATCTTTCAAACTGTCTGTCCTGGCATCAAACCGTCTATTCCATCAGCTTCAATTGGCTGGGTAAATGCTAGTGAAAAATCCATTCCAGACACAGATTCAATGGAACACTCGCGACCACGCTCAACCCAAGTGTCCCCAAGGTGCACTAAGCACGATTGGGAAGTGATCTTCCAAGGCTCATATCTCGGACTTCATGAGAGGTATCAAAAAACTATTAGAGGATACAGGATCATTTTTCCAAGGTCTACAACAACCTCTCTTGGTTTTGGTCAATTTGACTTCATTTGCATTTGGAAAGGCAATCTCATTCGATGCCAAAACTTGCAGTGAGGCTCAGTTAAAAGTAGCTTTGTAGTGTATCTTTCAAACTATCTGTCCTGGCATCAAACCATCTATTCCATCAGCTCTAATTCATTAGATAAACACCAGTGACAAACTCATTCCACCCATGGAGTCACTGGAATGCTCGTGACTATGCTCAACCCAAGTGTCCCCAAGGTATGTGACTAAGGACAACAAATTTTGAGTATGATGTTACAAAACAATGTGGGTTGAGTTTGACATATGTTTTATAACTTGATAAAGGGTATCTAAAGCACTTATTATTTTTGGAATTCTTTTGGAAAGTTTTCAAGAAAACAACCAGAAATAGTCGCTGCTAAACTTTTTGGAAAAAACACCAAAAATAGTCTAGAAGTTGATGTACTATTGAAGAAAGGATTTGGGTATTGTTACAAAACAAAGAAGAATTTGAGTGATCTCAGTAATTTATTACATCTATTATAACAAATTCAAACAAATTGACATATAACTTCAACAAGATATAATTTAAATCATAATGATAATCAAATATAACTTCAAGATATAACAATCATAATCATAGTCAAGATATAACTTCACCATTAAATTCAATATACATGAATAATAAATGTGTATATAAAATATTACACAAATATAACATAAAAATGAAAATGTTCTATACATAGAAAGTATCAAAAGTATCTCCATATACAAATATGGCATATGCCATTTCAAAATGTCTACAAAATCAATGTTTCAAAGTGTACAATGTGGCATATATGCCATCTCAAAATGTGCCAAGTGGCATCTCTAAATGACCACAACTAAAAATACATCCTATGTCGTATGGGGATCATCAAAATGTAGCCTCTTTGAAGAACTATTTGGCTCTGATTGATCCTGCATCATAAATGAGTACAATCCCAAGTTAGATTGCTTAGTTTATATGATTTGTACATATATATAATTCATAATTCAAACAATAATTTAATTATAAATTATAACTGAATACAAACATTTGTACCTGGCCTCTCGGTCGCCTACCATGATCAGGTGTCCTAACATAAGCCTTTGGTAGCGAAGGGACAATGCCACCAATACAACCTCTGACCTATAAATATATATTTGCAATAATGAGATTAGTAGAGTGGTGTTGGGGCCCGAGGTGCAATATAGAGTAATAAATTTACAAAATAGGATGATAGCATAATAAAATTACAAATTGATTGAACTAAAATTAAAAATTACGTCCACCAATCTCTCCTTTGGAATAGTGGACTGGGTCAACAAAGATATGAAAGATTCTCGTGGGGCCTCCCTTGCACTAGGAGTAACCTATGAGAGTCAAAAATATATTTAATTATATATAAATGTACTTCATCGTAACAATCCTGGTTACAAAATACAAATAACAATATGTAAATATAGGTACAATCGGGCTATCACTCTAAATCAAGATGCCTATCAGCCTAGGCTCCTGAACCTGTGTCGGGACATCATCAAGAGCCACACCCTATACAATAAAGTGCATGTAAAAAATTTATTACTATACACAAGTGACATACATATGCATGCATAATTAATCTTAAACAATTAATTACCTTTTCTCTGTCAACACATGAAGAAGGAACCCCTCGTGCCCCCCACTGACATCAGCTGATACCTACAAGAGTACAATAAGATGACAATATATTAGTAAATGTATGAATTGTATTGCTCTAATTGAAAGAGATTTAAGCATGTACACCAAATGATATAAAAAAACTAATGGGTACATAATTTATAATATACCGTATAGGTGTCAAGGCCAAATGAAATGGTCGAAAGTGTGGAGTCATCCACCTGTCTCAACTCCTCTGTCATCGACTAAACATAAATGGACCAAATATATATACATAAGTGCATGCAGTCATTAAAACTAATCTAAATAAATAAATTATTTTTAAATTAAATAAGTCATGTGAAAAAATTATTTATAATGTTTACTCTTACCGTATCAACAAGACTTCATGGCTCTGCATACCTCTCAGCACTCTCTTGAGATGCAGATGCTCCATGAGGTGTTGCAGCCTCTGTAGCTGCGTCTCTTGTATCCTCCTCATCAATAAAATATTGATATGTATCAACATTAGTAAGCGGTCTGAGGCACAAATTTTTGCACGTAATGCAAGTATGGGGCACACATACATGTGAACTACTACCAGATGTCGATGCGCCAGCATCATCCACACCAGGAGGCAATAATGACCTGGTCTACGTGATAAATTGATCACTCAGCATGTGAATGGCCCCAATACTCTGTGAGGAAGCCTCTACAATGATATCAAGATGAAACACTAGAGGAGGAGGTGTGACATCAGTGGGGGGACAAAGGTAGTGGCCTTTTTGCACTGGGTAAATGGCCTAGTCTGAGGAGCTCCTCCGCCTAAACCCATGTTGGGCCTCATGCTCCAATAATTTACATTGTGACCAAGCACAAACTCAACATACAATTTTTTTATAAAATAGAAAGGGAGCTCCAAATTTCTATGGGGTGGTTTATCAAAAACCATCCACCAACGATCCCAAAATTGTGTACATATTGCATCGTTTATGCACCATTAATTGGGCATGCATATCATCACACCAATGAAGAGAAACATTATGTTGCCACGTAAGTGTGTCAATGTTTTCAACAATAGTATTTAGGGTGGAAAGAATGGGACCTAATGTAAGTATATTCTGATATGTATTTTGGAACCCTCGTATAGTGTTCAAATTATCTTGTATCAAATCCTCTAAAGATCGAGGGTTTTGAAGCGGTTTGGGATTAAAAAATAAATAAATATAAATTTCAATTTGATTTCATACATTATTAAAAAAATAAATACAAAACACTATTTCAACCTAAAAAACTACATTTAACATCAAAATGAAATAAAATAATCAAAATATATAAAGAATTTACTTACCGTATATACTGCAGAGTTGAATTTTTTGTTAGAGAAATTAGGTACCCAAAAAAATAAAGTATAGGATATATAGACCCATTTTCCAATCCTAAACAATGAGAGAAATGAGGAAAACAACTCGCGGGTTTCTATTTATGCCACAGGTTTCGGGTACCCGATATTTTTGAGCACCTGATTAGGCTTGTGCTTTGGTGTCAAGGTTTCCCAGGTGTACTGACACCCAGGCCTACTAAAAATTCAACAAACATTTTCATGCACTTTGGACGAGTGAAAAGTAGAGTTTTTTTCACATCGCCACTTTTTGGCCCCTCATGATCTTGCACATACCCTAGATTGGACTAATTATTTATTGGTTATGAATTATCTATGCCCATGTGAAGGCCATATTTTACTATATTTATGGGTTGTCCATATGGAATGCATGGATAGATTTTACTTGTTGTTTTGGGATCTATTGTGGTTACCCCCCTCCCCTCCTACATTTTTTTGTAAATTGGAGCCTTGAGATAGTAGTTTCACATTGAGTTGTAGGTATCTAGGCACTATCAAATTGATTAAAGAATAGAAATCAGGAGTATAATTGTATACATATTTGAGAACATTAATAATATTCTTGACATCTTGTATTTTTTCCTCAAAAGAGTTTCTCCATGAAAATATGGTGTTATCTTTTGTATTATTGTTTATAATTCAATTTGAATGTGCAATCACTTAATCTTATTGATAATATTTATTTTCAAATTTGTAAACACTTTGCTTAAGTTAATACTGTATTTTAATTTCACCTTGCTCTCAATAATTTAAAATATCATTGTTTTGATTAGAAATTAGCATGAGAAGGGCATGAACCCATTACATAACCACTATCAAGGAAAATGAAACAAATATCACAAGGTGTGATGAAAAAATAAATAAAAAATAGAGTCCAAAGAAATGAACAACCAAAAAATAAATGATCAACAAAGAACCAAGAAATAATTAACTATCATTAATGGACTTTAGTCCCTTTGTAGCCTGTCATTCCTTCTGCAGGATATATGGCCTCTCTTTAAAGGAGACTCCCTTAGGCCCTAAAGTATCGAAAACACCTATAACTTAAAGTGGAGAGTTGGGAACTCCACCAAGTACTTTGGTCTCTTTTAAGCTTGTTGTGGGAGGCTATCTTGAAATGCATCATAACTCCTTTTCTCCCCATTTTGACATTCTAACTCTTGTTGATGGACCTAAATGGTAAGAGCATTATTTTAACTATGTCCCTATAGTAGTTCATAAGTTTCAAAATGTTCTTCATAAAGATCCCTTATTTCTATTTTAAATTTGCAACCTCAACTTATAGTTGAGGGTTCTTGATATATTTTTTAATATTTTGGACCTCTATCACAATAACCATCCAATGTTTGAAGGTATTTTCCATTTTATTATTTTTTCCTAAACCTTATTGTGGCAATCTTCCTTAGGCCAATACTGGGCTTTCATGAAAACCAACCTTTTCATATGCTATATTTTTCTCCTGGTTTGATGTATTTGGTTCATATGCCACGTATAGAGCTCCATATGTGTATTGAATTCTCTGTAAATCTCCTTTGTCTTGCATTGGAGCTCAATGCACAAGAGGCATTGTATTTAGATGAGTTTAAAAATGGGCACTTTTCCCTTCTTTGTAGAAATGAGGAAGCACCTAGGGATCATTATGGTTAGGAGAAATGAGCACAAAGTAGAATCAGTCTCATAGCTTGAGGAATCTGCACTATGTTGAATATTTGATACAAATGTGTTCTCTCGTGGTTCAAAGAAAACCCAAAAGGGTTCAAAAAATCCACCCTTTGTCTTTTGAGGACTCAAGAAATATATCAACGAGGATTTTTGTGAAAGATTTATAAACCTAGATGAAAGGGTTAGACCCAGGGACTAAAGTAGCTGACAAAGAAGAAATACCAAGGGTTGGAAATGTAGGACTGTCATGCTATGCAAGAATAAATGGGTTGTCAATCCTGGTTTGGGGTTAAACATAGGATTAAGGACCAAATTATATAGAGACAGATGAAAGATCAACCTTTGGTAGAGGGGGGGTTTGTCATATCCATTTAGAAGGTTATTGTTATATTCATTCATCATAACCATTTGTGAGGACCCTTGTCAAGTTTATTTTATCTTATTTTAATTATTCATAATTTGAAGTCTTAAAAACTCAAGTAACCATGTTTCTTAAGAACCCCTTTATTTTAGTTAATTAGTTATGAGAAATATCTTATAAATACATTGCCTATTTATGTGTAAAACAAGTTATATTTTACCTTCAAAAAGAAGACATTTCAGACATCTATTATTCTATTTAATTTTTTAGTAAAATTAATACTTTAAGAATATTAGATTAAAATTTGTATCAAATTCTTCAAACTTTTTAAAATTGATAGTATCTAATGAACTACAACTGATTATATGTTTTAAGTCATTTATTGATATTCAACCGAGTTGCAAAAGTGATGATAAACATTATTAGTTAATAAATTGTCATTGATATCAACTTATTTGAGTATTATTATGGTGGAAAATATTTGTTATGATTTGAAGATTTGGAACAAACAATATTTATGTGGTCGGTAAAATAAGAGTTTTGTATACACCGAGAGACAGTAATAACCGAGTAAAATGCAATGTATACCGAGCACAGTGATAACTGAGCAAGGGAATACCGACACAACATGGTTATACTAAGATTGAGAAATTAATTCTAATAGAGGTCGACTTGGATGCTAAGCTGGCAATTGATGATTTCGAGGTAAAATATAAAGTTTTTTATTTGATCAAACGGTTATGAAAATTCAATGAAGATTGGACGACGGAGATTGAAACATGTTTTTAACACAACTGCCGAGGAAGGATCAAGCGGGAGAATAAACTATGGAGATTAAGCAGAAAGATCTAAAGGATGAAAATTAAATGATACATGATGTCTATATAAGAGACAAGAGATTCATTTTGAATAGTAACATCACAAGCACTTGATGCTTACATGCAAGTTTGATGCATGACTGATGAAACTGGTTAAAGATAGAATCAAGCATTATTTTGTAGACATCACCGAGAAAACAAAGGAAAGAGGATTACCGAGTGGAACAAGTATGAAGTATGAGACGAACTAAAGAAGTACAATTTGATCAGAGGTACTATGTACTTAGAATAGATCTGAATATATACAAATCAGAGTTGTATTTGAATCAGATCATTACTGTATCATTTTAACCATTGTTACAGATAAATATCTTAACTGAGTGGGATAGTGAGTCCTTATATAACATTCAAAGAATGTTGATTGTTTTATTGATGACCCCATAGTGAATGCATGGTCAAGAGAGAACTGTTAGTTTTAAATCCTCTAACAAGGTCACATTTAACAGTGTTCATTGTAACCTTTAACGGGGTTTTCTCTTCATCGAGCTCACTTTAGAAGAGTGAAAATATTTTGGGTTACCGGTCCCAGGTGGTTTTTCTCTTAGTAGGGTTTCCACATTAAAAATCTATGTTTTAATATGTATGAATGTTGTGGATTTTTATTTTACTTTACACTTTATTTTATTGACCAAGATCGGTAATCATACTATTAATTTATAGACACTCGATAAATGCTATTAATGAAAGTTTAAGTTTACAGAATACATTTTCACTGAGATGAGATTTATATGATTGAATTTTTTTTACTATACATATGGAGAAATTTGGGACTGTAGGATA
This sequence comes from Thuja plicata, assembly GCA_018584345.1. Lineage (NCBI taxonomy): Eukaryota > Viridiplantae > Streptophyta > Pinopsida > Cupressales > Cupressaceae > Thuja > Thuja plicata. Next base: position 1,640,170 of record MU223396.1, read on the forward strand.
ATTTGTGAGGAAAGTGATTCTAACTGATTCACCCCCTCTTAGTTATTCTAACAATTGGTATCAGAGAAGCAGTGCTTATCAGAGCATACAGTGCTTATCAGAGAGCGGCAGTGCTTAGAAGAAAGTTTTCAAGGACTTAAGCTAAAGATCACAAGATGTATAAGAGAGATGCACAAAATTTGAACAAATATAACTTCTTGACATGGTAAATCAGAATGAGACTATACCTATCAGGGATTGCAGACAACATTGCATATTATCTGGATAATGAATTCATTCTACCTACTAGACCTTTGATGGTAATTTAGATGAAAGAGAAACATGAGCATAACCTTATCATGGTGGAGATTGCCTCTTCACTTACAGATTCTGAATTTGAAGATATCAAGACATGTGCAACTACCAAGCAGATGTAGGATCATCTTACACTAGTTTATGGAGGAGATGCAAATGTACTAAGAGCCAAAGTTGAAAGTCATCATGGAAATTTTGATGACATGCAAATGAAGGAAGGAGAAAACATCATATAGTACAGTAATCGACTTAAATAAGTTTTGAATTCTATTCAAGGATCTAGTGGAACCATTGATGAAGACACAATTGTGAGTAAGATTCTTAGAAATCTATTGCCTATTTATTCTATAAGAGTCTCTGTAATTCAAGAAATGAGAGTTGCACCTGGAAATAACATTACTATTGATATTCTTGTTCGAAGATTGATTTCCTCTGAGCTGAATAATTTTGACAACAGTATTGTATCATCTATAGAATCCACATTTATGTCTATTTTGAAAATTGGTAAATCTAGTAGCAAACACATAATCAGAAATAATAGTGACAATGATAGTGATGACAAGAAACTTGATGAACTTGAAACTTTAATGGTTAAAAGATTACACAGAGGTAAAGGAAGATATAAAGGTAAACTACCTTTGATATGCTTTAACTGTAAAGAGATTGGCCATTTTTTTGCAAGATGCCCTAACAAAAAGAATGATGATAGATCTAATGACAAAAAGGATGACCGAGACTTCAGAAGCAACCAATAGTATGACAGAAGAAATAACCCAGATTACAAAGTAAAGGTAAGAAAGCTTGTTACATTGCTGAAAATAAAGGTACTGACAATAGTTCTAACAGTGATGAAGATATTGAGACAGTGTTTGTAGCATTAAAAGATGATTCAGATGAGGATGAAAGGTATGTAGAAACAACACTTATTTCTAAAGTTAGTAAATATGATATTTGGGTTATTGATAGTGGTTGTACATATCACATGACTGGTGATAAAGGAAAATTTAAATTTCTTGAACATTATGATGGAGGACCAGTAAGAATGGGAAATGATACACCTTGTCAAGTGAAAGGAAAAGGTACTATTATGTTGAATAATCAAATCAAATGTGAAAATGCTTATTGGGTAAAAGGAATTAACTAAAATTTGTTGAGTGTTTCATAGTTGAATAACACAGGTCACCGAGGTACATTTGAGAATAGAAAAGCAAGAATCTATGATGGAAAAGGAAAATTGATCGGTACCGGTGAACAATCTAAAGGTAACCCATTCTATCTTGACACAGCTGAAACTACTTGTTTATTGGCAAAGAATGAACGCACATGGCTATGGCATAAAATACTTTGTCATATAAATTTTGACAACATGGTTAAGATTAGTAGAAAAAGAAAAGTTAGAGGCTTACCAAGCTTATCTAAACCAGACCCTGTAATGTACAAAAATTGTCAAATGGGAAAGATGTCAAAATCTAGTTTCAAGAGAAAGAGTTTTTCATCTAATGACATTTTGGAGTTAGTTCATGCATACCTATGTGGACCAATGAGAACCCAGAGCTATTATGGAGACAAATATTTTATCTTATTTGTTGATGACTACTCTAGGATGATGACTATCATGTTCCTAAAAGAAAAATCTGAAGCATTTAAGATGTTTAAGTGGTATAAAGATAAAGTGGAAAAAGAAACTGATAGAGATATGAATGTTTGAGATCTGATAGAGGAGGTGAATTTATTTATGATGAGTTCACTAACTTTTGTAATGAGTATGGAATCAAAAGACATGTTTATGCACCGAGGACACCACAGTAGAATGAGATTGCTGAAAGAAGGACTAGATCAATTATTGATTTTGCCAGACATTGATGATTGAGAAAGGAGTTTCACAAACATACTAAAGAGAAGTAGTTAGCACAATAGTTTACACACTAAACCGAGTACAACTGAAGAAAGATTAAAAAAAACACCTTATGAGCTATGGTATGGGTATACACCAAATGTAAGTTACTTCAGAATATTTGGTAGTAGGTGTTATATTCTAAAAGATGAGAGAAATGGTAAATTTGATTTGAAAAGTGATGAAGGAATATTTCTTGGATATTCTACTAAGAGTAAAGCTTACAAATGTTTGAACAAGACAACTAACAAAATCATTGAGAGTGCAAATGTGAAAGTTGATGAATTTGCTAAGCTAAATGATGAGGACAACGTGAGAGAACCTAAAGATTGTCATAAAATTGTTTACTGGGAAGAACCTAACACTATATCGACGTAGATGCCTAGCATTACCGTGAAATGAGGTAGTGTTATCAGGCAACAGATTAATGTCACCAAGAAATAGGTAGCACAAACTAAGAATCAGGAAAATGTTGAAACATAAGATCATGAACCTGAAGACAATGAACCTACAGAAGAAGATGATGAAGGACCAAGAGCTGAACCTATACTTGCTAGATATGTAAGAAGACACCATCCACGGGATTAGATCATTAGAGATAAAAGAGCAAGCATATTGACAAGAAGTAAGTTCAGAGATGACACTTGTTTAATTTGTGAATTTGAGCCTAAGAATGTTAGAGATGCATTAGAAAATAAAGAATGGTTTAATGCCATGAATGAGAAAATTGAGAAGATACAAAAAAATAAGACATAGACATTAGTACCAAGACTGAGTGATAAAAATATCATTGGCACCAAATAGATTTTTAGAAACAAACTGAATGAAGATGAGAATGTAATCAGAAAAAAAACAAGATTGGTTTGCAAAGGGTATCCACAAGAAGAAGGAATTGACTATGGAGAAACTTTTGCACCATTTCCTAGACTTGAAGAAGTAACAATACTACTTGCATACGCTGCATATAAAGGATTCAAGGTATATCAGATGGACGTAAAGTCTGCATTTTTGAATGGAATACTGGAAGAGGAGGTATGCATTGAACAACATGAGGGATTTGTTGATCCTAATCAAACACACATAGTATGTAAATTACACAAAGATTTATATGGACTGAAGCAAGCACCGAAAGCATGATATGAAAGATTGCATTCATATCTTATAAGTAATGGATTTATTAGAACAAGTGACAACAATAATTTGTATTTAAAAGGAGGAAATGATGATAAGATACTTATTGCTGAAATATTTGTTGATGATATCATATTTGGAGGTAATGATAACTTATGCACTTCATTTGCTGATGAAATGAGGAAAGAATTTGAGATGTCGATGTTTCATCAGATCAAAAAATTTCTAGTATTTCAAATTTTACAACAGACTGCAGGTATCTACATTGCTCAATAAAAATACATCAAGGAAGTACTAAAGACATTTAGAATGGAGGAATCAAAACCAGTCAAAACACCTATGGTGACAGGATGCAAACTGACAAAAGAAGACAAGACACCTGAGATAAATCAGACCTTGTATAGATCTATGATTGGTAAATTGATGTATGTTGTTCACACAAGACCTGACATAGCACATGTAGTTGGAATAGTTGCGAGATTTTTTGCTAACCTTAGGGAATCACATATGACTGTTGTAAAAAGAGTTTTTAGATATTTGAAGAATACTGAGGATTATGGACTACTATATAAAAAATAAGGAAAATTCAAATTGAAAGTTTATACTAATGTTGATTGGGCTGGGAATATAGATGATAGAAAAAGTACTACTGGTGGAGCATTATTTATTGGAGAAAGACTAGTTACTTGGATAAGCAATAAGCAAGGTTGCATATCTCAGTCAACTACAGAAGTATAGTATGTTGCTGCTACTGCTGCAAATTGTTCTAACATAGCATGGATAAAACTACTATTGAAAAGAATGACCGAGGAGATCACCAAACCAGTGATGATTTATTGTGATAATACAAGTGCTATAAATATTTCAAAGAATCATATGATGCATGCAAAGACAAAGCACATATCTATTAAAGTATCACTACTTGAGAGAACAAGTACAAGACAAACAAGTAATACTGGAGGGTGCCAGCAAGAAGTTGAGTCCACTTTTTGGGCAAAAAGTGGAAGTGTTTTTCCTATTTTTCAAATGTGTAGTCAATTGATGTCAAAATTTGAGGCACTTAGAGATTGAATCTCAGAAGAATCCACTATTAGAAAATGTAGTGCTCAGAGTCTAGTTTTCAAATATGTAATTTTTTTTAATACCCACATGGTAAAAAATATATTTTACTAGGAATGTTTCAAAACCCCTTTTCAAAATATTTGTTTCAGGACCATACCACACACGTGTACGACCACCCTATTTTGAAGTAAATAAATGAATTTTTGTAAATTCGTCTAGGGAAAGGTAACTAACACATCAAAGATTGGTCAGAATATTTCTATTTTTTTTAATTGAATATTTTTTTTATGAATTTTTAATTGAGTATAAAGTACATTTTCAAAACCTCTGGTGTACGACCACCATAATTTGATGAAAATTTCACTTTTTTGGATTTTATTTTTTTAATCTTGAAGAAAATTCTATGTAGATTAGTTACATATAATTCATTTTTTCAAAAACCTAAAATCAAAAAAGTTATGAAAATTTTAGTTAACCTTACTATTTCAACTTTAGGTACTAGTTTGGCGTAATAATTATTGGAAAAATACTAAAATTTGTCATATCATTATAAAAATTATATTTTTATAATCTGTACAATATGAACTGAAATGGGTTTTCGTTTCGTCTAAAATTTCATTCGGGTTGACCTCCGAAAAATCATGACAAGTCGCAAATTTTATTTTTAAATGCCTTAGTTATTTTTTTGCAAGGCCAAGCACAAGCTTGGTGAGACCAAGCCTATTCCGAACCAAAAACCAAGGTGAAGGTATAGTCCCCACTCCTAGTTTTTAGAAACGGGCACCCGTTATTTAAAATTCAAAAAATGGGTGCCCGTTTTGTTTTGGACCGTTGAAACTGAAACAGGCACCCATTTTTAAAAATGGGCACCCATTTCATTTAAATAACGGGTGCCCATTTCTGAAAGATCCGTTGGAGACAAAAAATAGTTCTATGGGCCTACTCTCAATGATTGATGATTATTCAATAATTTGTATGACATATCCGTGTTGCAGAAAGAATATTTTGAAAGAACATTCTCTTTTCTTGTCTTTTTTTGGATTTGACAAGAAGGGATTCATTTGAATTCAAATTTTGGTGCAAACATGGGATCAAACAAATGAAAAAAGAGGCAAAGAAAGGTTATGAAAGCTGATGAGATTGCAACAAATAGAGAGAAAGAGGCAAAATGGCAACGAGAAAGAAGAGCAAGAATTTGAAACCTTGATAATTTGGGAGCATCGAGTTCAACAATCGGTTCAGAAGATGAGAACAATGAGAACACCATGATGGATGTAGAGGTTGAAGAAGGAAATGAAATAGGAGAAAATTTGGGTGCATTTTCTAATCAAGTGTTGGATACAGGTATGTCTTCACAGCCAAATGAAACTTATTGTTATAAAGAACTTGATATTTTTGAATTAGCGGGTTATTCTTTAAATAATTTAGATTTTCTTCCTGAAAATAAAGTAACTGATTTTATTTCACATCAAACACCCCAAATCAGTAATGTTAATCATAATGATAAAGGAACTGATAGTCAAACTCCAATTGAAAGTGAAATTCAAACCCCAATTGAAATTATCAATCAAACGATAAATTT
>MU223396.1:1653337-1676091 GCA_018584345.1 Thuja plicata
TTTAGGTTTAGGTTTAGGTTTTCTACCTAAGGTTTTAAGTTTTGAAAGTCTTTTTATTTTTCGTAACTAATTTACAAAGTAAAATAAAACTAAACATAATGTAATTTACTATAATCCTATTAAAAGACAAACTTCAAACATTAAACATAATATATGTATTGAACATTAAATATTAAACTAGTTCTAAGAGAGAGAGAGAGAGGGTGTTTATTGTTTATTTTCTAGACCTAGGGTTTACAATTTTTTTGTTTGAAGTTCTGTCTAGCTTTACATTTGTGTTTTCAACCTATGGTTTACAATCTTGTTTCAGTTGTGTTTAGGTTTTAGTTTTCTACCTAGGGTTTCTTGTTTCAATTGTCGTTAGGTTTAGGTTTAAGTTTTCTACCTAGGATTTCTTGTTTCAGTTGTCGTTAGGTTTAGGTTTTAGTTTTCTACCTAGGATTAAATAAGTTTTCTATTTAGTTTTCTAAAATAATTTACGAATTAAAATTTCAAACTAAATATAACAATTTATTTTAATCCTATTTAAAAAAACTTTAAACATTAAATAGTAAACAATAAACATAATGTATATTTTTTAACATTAAACTAATTAAAAACAACAATGAAAAATATTTTTAATAAAAATAATAATAAAAAACAATAATACGTACCTGTAGTCAAAAAAATGGCAGTAGGGGCTCGGTGGTAGCTCTAAAAAAAGGGCACCCGTCTAGAGCAAAACGTAATCACGTTTTGGAAATTGTGAAAATGATTTGCAAAACAATTTAAAACAAATTTTAAATAGTTTTACAAAACGGGCACCCGTTTTTAAAAAAATGGGTGCCCGTTTTTGCATGGCACCTGAACCAAAATGGGTGCCCGTTTTTTAAATGGGCGCCCATTTTATATTTACAGCTCGGGCACCCGAACCATAACGGGCACCCATTTTTTAAAAAATGGGTGCCTGTTTCTATTTGCCAATTTTTTTGGGCTGCGGACTTCCACGGAATTGGCACTCAACTTTGTGCTTGCACCCTGGAATATGTACAATCAAAAGAACAACTTGTAGACATATTCACAAAACCCTTACCGAAGGATACATTTGAGTACTTGAGAGGTAGACTAGGGGTTCGTCCCCTGTCTATTGGTAACTAAGTTGAGTAGGAGGTTGCATCAACCTACATGAAATCAGAATATCAATCATGTTGATGCAAATCTTAACTGGATCGACACAAATATATTAGTACACTGAAAGGTACCTATTGCACTGAAAATCAGAGATATTTTTTGGCTATTGCAGAGCTGCATATTTTTCCTTTTTGGCATTGTTCTCAAAGGGAGAGATATATCAATTAAATATGAAGGGGAGAGAATTGATTGATAAAATATTTATTCACTAAAAGGAAAAAAGAGAGAAAGTGAGAGAAAAGACATATCTAATCTATAGAGAGATTCAAGAGCTGAAACGTCAAAATTGTTGGGAGAGTCTGTATAATGAGTATTTTTGTTTATAGTGACACAATTTATATTCAAGCTAAGGAGAGATACACAATTATTGCAATTGTAGAACAAAAGTTTGGTATTTGTTGTATAGAATTTTATACTGCATATTTCATATTGTGTTGTCATCAATGCCAAAGGGAGAGATTGATGAAGTACAACTGATTATATGTTTGAAGTAATTTGTTGATATTCAACTGAGTTGCAAAATTGATGATAAACGTTATCAGTTAATATATTTTCATTGATGTCAACTTATTTGAGTATTATTATGGTGGAAAACATTTATCTGATTTGAAGATCTGGAACAAACAATGTTTATCTGGTCAGTAAAAGAAGAGTTCTGTATACTCTAAGAGACAGTAATAACTGAGTAAAATGCAATGTATACCGAGCACATTGATAACCGAGCAAGGGATTGTCGACACAACATGGTTAATATTAAGACCGAGAAATTAATTCTAATAGAGGCTGACTTGGATGTTGAGCTAGCAATTGATGATTTCGAGGTAAAAGATAAAGTTTGTTATTTTATCAAACAGTTATGAAAATCCAATGAAGATCAGACGACAGAGATTGAAACATGTTATTAACACAATTGCTAAGGAAGGATCAAGCGAGAAAATAAATGACGGAGATTAAGCGACAAGATTTGAAGGATGAAAATTAAATGATACATGATGTCTATATAAGAGACAAGGGATTCATTTTGAATAGTAACATCACAAGCACCTGATGCTTACATGCGAATTTGATGCATGACTGATCAAACTGGTTAAAGATAGAACCGAGCGTTATTCGGTATACATCCCCGAGCAAACATAGGAAAGAGGATTACCGAGTAGAACAAGTATGAAGTATGAGATGAACTAAAGAAGTACAATTTGATCAGAGGTATTATGTACTTAGAATAGGTCTAAATATCTGCAAATCAGAGTTGTATTTAAATCAAATCATTAATGTATCAGTTTAACCATTGTTACAGATAAATCTCTTAACCGAGTGGGACAGTGAGTCCTTATTATAACATTTAGAGAATGTTGATTGTTTTCTTAATGACCCCATAGTGAATGCATGGTCAAGAGAGAACTGATAGTTTTAAATCTTCTAACAAGGTCACGTTTCACAGTGTGCATTGTAACCTTTAACAGGGTTGGCTCTTCACTGAGCTCACTTCAGAATAGTGAAAATATTTTGGGTTACCTGTCCCAGGTGGTTTTTCCCTTAGCAGGGTTTCCACATTAAAAATATATGTGTCAATGTGTATGAATGTTGTGGATTGTTATTTTACTTTACACTTTATTTTATTGACCTAGATTGGTAATCACAGTATTAATTTACTGACACTTGGTAAACACTATTGATGAAAGTTTAAGTTTACAGAATACATTTTCACCAAGCTGAGATTTATATGATTGAATTTGTTTTAGTATACATCTAGAGAAATTTGGGACTGTAGGATAATTTGTGAGGAAACTAATTCTAACTGATTCACCCCCCCTCTCAGTTATTCTAACAGTATCTACATACTTATATTATATTTTAATTCTAATGAGGAGTTATGACTACATTCTTTAACTAATCCATAGAGACATTGACTAATAATAAATATAAATACCAACCCATTATCACACTTTCCATTTTTTTATTAAGTTCATCTTAAAAAAAAGAATCTTGTATATTGTAATTTTTTATTATTAATATAATCTATAGGGCTTCGGTCTTTTACCGATAAGAAAAAAGAATCTTGTATATTGCAAAAGCAAATGTTAAAGTGCAATATAATTATAATTAAAATTGTTGATTCTTTAATTTAATTATGCCAAGACAAAATTTTGAATATTACGAAGGATTGCTTGGTATCTTTTAAGGGCCATAAATTATTTTCAGCTGGTCTACTAAGATATAAGATATAATTATAATGTTAAGTATAAAAGACTTGCTAAATACAGGATAGTGAATAATAATTTAAAAATTAAATAGAATAATATATACATGTCTACTTATCTAAAGTAAATTCATTATAATAAATGAATAAAATTTAAATTACAGGTAAATTAGGGAGATGAGAATGAAATAATTAAGACGAAAATGATAGCATTAGAAATGAAATTGAAAGAGATTATGACTTGTTCTTAAAATTAAAATGATAAGGACTTTGAATCACAAGATGTTGTAATAGAAAGAAGATATGAAATACATAACCAATTTTTTTTAGAAGAATATTATAAATAAGTCTTAATAGTTTGAGGGTTTGACATATGACCAAGCCCGTGATTTGGTCTAGTTGATGTGGTTCTATCATAATGATGCAACTTTATCTCACACATAATTTGATGTTCAGTACTTGCAAGAAGTACTTGCCTAGACAATATTTGTAAGTGAACTAAAATGATAAACTTCCTTACTCCTTATTCAAACTCTTGAGTTAAAAATATATAATATAGATCTATAAAGGGTGACAATGAATGTTGATGTGTACAATTAGTTATTTTCCTTACCTACATTGGGATTTAATCCAGCCATAGGTTCCCCCATGACTACCTTGTTATGAATTCACTCTAGTTGGAGACCTTGTCATGGTATACACCAATACAATCAAACCCAGCTATCTAGCTATCTTAGTAGGGGTAGGGCCACCCTACTGCTACTATAATGGTTAAATTTAGAGATCACCTTACTATAACTATAGTAAGTCACCACCCCTTACTATAGTTGTTTATAAGGTCCTCCACAACCTCTGCCCACTATGGATAATAAATCTCCACCTACTATAGATAGTAGGGGGAATAGGGTTGAGGGTAACAAATATTATACAACTAATCATTTTATGTCATTGGTGTCTAATTTAAGTAGATTTGTGACTATGTCCAATAGATTCCTTTGTAGTATTATTTGATAGTGAAATTGATAATGAAATCCAATAAATCATTGTTGATTGTTGTTGATGTCTAATTTGCTAGCAAACAAGAGTTAATTGATTCCTTGAAAGGATAATGCACTCTTATGTTAATTTAATTTCTTTATTCCTCATGTAGAAGTGTCTTAAGATGACTTCTTTACACATCTAAACCTAAACACAAAATTCAAGATGTTTGATGCTCTAGTCAAACGATAAAAATCATATTCTAAAGAGTGGACCTTGAAAAAATAATATTTAAAAGTTTGAAAACTAGCTAACAAGACTATGCTTGTGATTGAGTCCACGAACATAATTATAGGTGCAACTTCTTTCACAGTATTGCAATTAATAAGAATTAGGGCTAGAAAAGTTTTGAATTGATATATATTTATAGTTGAGAGTTCAATTCAAGCTTGAGGATAATTGCAGGTGTAGCTTCTCTCATGATATTGCAATTAATAAGAATTAGGCTAGAAAAGTTTTGAATTTAGAGATATTTTAAAGTTTGAGTGTTCAATTCAACCTTGAGATTTAGTAAGATGAGATAAAGTTTGTGTTATAAATATATACCAAAAATTTCCATATGGAATAGCAAGAAAAGTACATAGTTAATTTTTTCATTAAAATTATATTGTGTTTATACATATAAACCAAAACACAATTTAAACTTTTTAATGCTTTAGTCAATTGATACAAACCACGTTCTAAAGAGTAAACCATGAAAAATAATATTTAAAAGTTTGAAAACTAGCTAACAAGACCATGCTTATTGAGCCAAGGGACATAATTGGAGTGTTATTTCTTTGTCAATATTACAATTAATAAGAATTAGACTAGACATGCTTTGAATTGAGAGATATTTATGGGTGACTCTTCTATTCAAGCTTTGAAATTAGTAAGGATGTTGAATGGACCGAAATTTGTGCTAGGATTATATAGCAAAATCATTCATATGATTACCAAAAACTACAAAATAAAAAATACAAATCATGTACTTTTCTTACTAAGCCTTATATTTCCAACACTTCACAATTAAGCTAATTGATATGTCCAAAATAACAAATTAAAGAAAACAAAGACAAAAACCAAAAAAATCCATTATTTGTGATATGACCATGCTTATGAGCCAACGACATAATTGGAGTGCATTTCTTTCACAATATTGAAATTAATAAGAATTAGGCTAGACAAGCTTTGAATTGAGAGATATTCATGGTTGACTCTTCTATTCAAGCTTTGAAATTAGTAAGCATGTTAAATGGACCGAAATTTATGCTAGAATTATATAGCAAAATCATTCATATGAATACAAAGATAAAAAATACAAATCATATACTTTTCTTACTAAGCCTTTTATTTCCAACACTTCCAAATTTAATCCATTAATATGTACAAAATAATAAATTAAAGACAACAAAGACAAAAACCAAAAAAATCCATTAATCGTGATATGAAAAAGAAAGCTATCGCATGTAGAGTTATAAAGTGGCGTGATTTGAGGAGTTTAGGTTGGAATGGTTCTCGTTTACTTGGAATGAGAGGCGACTTGAAGGAACCCTAGTGAGCTTGAAATAGACATACAAATCTCTGACCATTGATTTTTTAACCCTAGTTCGATAACGCCAACCCGAGTTGTAACCACAAACAAATTTTAGCATGTCCAAGTTTTGGATGGTTATTATAACGTCTGCATGTTATGGATGTCGACAAATAGGAGATGCGATGTCGTTAGGGAGAGGGTAGCAAATTAGAAGAAATGCTGTTTTGTTTGCACGGAGAGAAAATTTTGGCTTTGGAGAAATTAAAATAAAAATTAAAAATAAAAATAAAATTAAAAATAAAAAGGGCATGTTGATATTTCCAACGGCCCAAATAAACGTCGGATTTAACGTCGCAAACAGTCGAGAAGACTTTTCTTCAAGTTGAAAGGAGAGCAATTAACGGATGATTTCGAGGGGCGGCCAAATGCCGTGGGATTTCACAATATCGTCCATTGACGGAGACGGTAAAATAGAGAAAAAAATTTAAAAAAAAACATTAAGTTAAAACTCGGAATTTATAATAATTAATATTATTATAATCGGCGATAGCCGGTGGACAGTGAGTTCCCATGTGAGTGCAAGAGCGTTAAGACGCCTTCATTAATTGCGGGACGCGAGTTAACGCTTGCGTCGGTGGCAGCGACACGTGGCGAGACTGCCCAATGAGAAGAACTACGTGACGCGTGTCTCTGTATACGTAGTTATACATTGGTTTCAGCTTTTGCGCATTAATTTAAGCTAAGACTCTGTAGATTTGTACAAGAGAGATTCAATTCAGATTTCTACGTCCGCGTGTGTTGCGCGCTCGCGTGGGCCCCGCCACGTTATGTCACCGACGGATCAGACTGCCAATATTTATTACTTTTTTTTTTCGCATTTTCACTCGTTTTTTTTTAAATTAAAAATGGGAGGGAGTGAGTGAGGATGAAATGGAACNNNGGAGGGGAAAAAAGTCAATGCGTAACTAATGGGGATTAGGGAGGTTTTAATTATAATTATTTGATTTTGTGGATTTGTGAAGGCGGGGGAATATCCCGCCCTGGGAGATTTAATAGCCGGCTGGCCGTGTCAAACACGCCATTTCGCTAATTTGCTATGCACAAACGACACTTTCCTCGCTTCCCGCTGCTCCTTTGCAATTTATTATTATTTATTATTTATCGTGTTTAAGTGCGAGGTGCAAATTTTTAAGGTTTTGTTCCAAACTCTTTGGGACCATGACCCCCCCTTTCGAAGCTTCCGTTTCCCTTGCGTTACGTGTACGTTGGCTAGGCTTTTCCCATATGCGTGGAATAAGTTTGGATCGTTGATTCGGTGGATGGAAGGACTACATTGTACCTACAATATTACAAAACTTATCACCTTTATATATTTTGACGTGGTTATAATACGTATATAAATGAAAGGTAAGAGGTCAAATTAGGGGTGCGAGTTGAATTTTAGGTGGGCTTTATTTTTATTGGCTTAAATTCTTATTTTCAAATAATGTGTACTTTCATGGTTGTTTTTATAAGTATTATATTTATATATTATTTTCAAATAAGATGTATTTATATTTTTTAAAATTGTTTTATTTAGCGTTATTTTATTTTAAATTATATTAATAATTATAGGTTAATGTGCATTTATAAAACTTGTAGATATTTATTTTTAGAAAGGGTTGAATAGTAGGAGTTGGAATCTTTTTCATTTGTATTCATTGATTTAGAAGTACATCCTATAGCAAGGAGGTTGTCATGGAGTAAATAGATAATAAAGTGTTCTTAATACATCTACCTAATATTAATCTTAAGGCACCTATCTAACTTATCTAACCTATGTCCCCAATTTATTTTCTATACCTTCGTAGTGTATTTATTATAAATACCTTCATATTTATATTTTTTATATTTTCTAAGTAGATATATTTGAACATTTATATCTTGACGCACCTAACTTAATTTATGAATTTCTCTGTGTCGAATATCTCTGTGGCATGCTTGAAGTTTCCTTTTTCCAATGCTTCTTCCTATTAAATCGGTTGTTACTGTAGCTTTTGCATGACATTTTACTAATGATGCAGAAAGATGAGGCATGTCCTTCATGTTCGACGTGTAGACGATTTCATTTTGAGCATCTTTCAAAGGAATTTTAGGATTTTTTTGAAACCAAAGGATTGGGAGGTTGCTTTGTCTATGCACATCAATGATAAAGCCCTAGCTGGAATATTCATCTGTCATTCTATAATCATTCGACATGTTGTTAGGAAAGTAATTGGGGAAGAAGTTTTAAGCCCAAAATCTTCGCGGTTTGTTTATCCCTCTCAGCTTGTCTCCATATTTCTGTCGAATGCCATGGATTTACTTCAGTCTGTTTCCCTTTTGGAAATTATTGCACAAAAGGTTGTGAAAAGTGATTTATTAGCCGCTAATAAATTGAAGTTGGCAATTCAGAACTATAATTTGTGGGAAGGCCATGCCTTCATTGGTGGGTTGTTCCCCGAAGATTCCTTCTAAGCAACCATGACCATATGCTTTTGTTTAAAAGCGTCAAAAAGACTTCGGAAAAGCATAATTTCAAGTATGTTAAATGCGCTCTGCAAAATTCGGCTCGAGTGTTTGAACACAAACTAGTTTACAGTGTTAGACAAAAAGTTTATGCTATGTTGGATATTCTTGAAATCCCAAATTTGTCGACAAATGTGGGTGAAAACTCCTCGGCTCCTCAGACTTTGCAAGTTCAACATCCCCTTGCTTCGGTTCCTGATTTAAATGTGCATTCGTGGGATGATTTTAATCCAAAGTTTAAATGAGTATATTGTTCATGTTAATGCTCTGAGCTCTAGGTTTGGTGATCCCTCGACCATGGAAGAATAAGGTGTTTTTGCATTTCTCCTAAATTTTTGGTTTGAAACAATCATCTCTCTCTCTCTCTCTCTCTCTCTCTCTCTCTCTCTCTCTCTCTCTCTCTCTCTCTCTCTCTCTCTCTCTCTCTCTCTTAAAGAACCTATCTAACTTATCTAGGCTATGTCCAAAATTTATTTTCAATATACTATGATGTGAATTTATTATAAATACCTTCATATTAATATTTTTGAATTTTTTTAAGGAAATACATTTAAACATTTATATCTTGACGAGGTCACCCATCCCATTAAAAATATTTTGTTAAATTATTTTTAACATTTTTAAATAAATATATTTATAATAATTATACCTTGATGCAGCTAACTTATTTTACATATTATTATAAATTAAAATGATAATTATTTTTTATAATATTTTTAAATAAATATATTTAAAATATTTATATATTTTAAATATAAGAGACATTTTATTTATTTAAGAGTTATTTAATAATTTTATTTTTTAAAATTTATGTTCATTTACTTTCTAATTTTGGAGTACATAATAAGGTGAAATTTAAATAATAAATAAATGGTTAGTAAAATATTAAAATTACATAATATTACATATATGATATAGTATTTTTATATCATATATATTATAGAATAATATATATTATGTATTTATTCATATATATTGAGGGGTAATAATTATTTATAGCATATATATATATTAAAAATATAATATAGTAAATATTTTAGAATATATAATAGTTATATATTATAATATTGTTCAAATATATTGTAATTTAAATTTTTAATGAAATTTGCATATTTTTTATTTAAAAAGTAGCCAGAGCAAGAGGGCTGACCCAACAAGAATAAAGCCAGCATGAGAAGTGCCAGACAATCAGCACGTAACCAAACTCAACACACCCTCAGCCAATCCATTTTTTAAAAATAAAAAACTAGTAACTAGAAACAACAGGCCCCAACTTCAACATGAAGTTGGTAACCAGCCTGTTAACACCAACAGACCCAACTTCACCACGACGTTGGTAACCAGTCCGTGAACGTCAGTATCAACAATGTTTGTAAACAAACTATCATAAGAAAGAAAGCAAGTAATAGTTTTACGACCAGCATAATTAAAAAAAACAACAACAAAGCCCAAAATGACCAACCACTATAAATCGCTATTAGACAAAATCATTAAAAAAGAACAGAGAAACTACTTGGGATTTTTACCCCCTTCATTGAGCATCAGCTTCAGCCAATCCTCCGCAAGGAATTGGAAGAGTTTCCCGGCGTTCTTTTCCTCCCCAGGGGTCTTTGAGTTCTCCATGTGCACCAACTGAAGAGTTTTAGCCGCCAAATGCATTACTTTGACAGTGAACTCCACAATTCTATTGAAGCTTTGAACACCCATCTCTCTGATTTCCTCCTTCACCTCCCGAAGGTCCTTTTTGGAGACTAAGTTCTGAGAAGAGGACTGAATTCGCTTAGTTTCCTCCTGCATTTGGTGTAGGTCTCCCTCAGCTTCCACCTAACCCTCAGCCTCCACCTTACTCTCCTTTGGGCCTCCCCCTTATTACCCCCGGTTTCGTTCTTAGTATCAGAGACCGCATGCAGACCAAAAGGCAAGGTCGTAGTAAGCGAGGACTTCGAATGCTTTTCTTCAAATGACTTCTTTTTGGATAAATCCATCGTGGGAAGTTTAAAACTTGCCAAAATCTAGGAAGACTCCTGGCTTATCGTGGCTCCCTCCTTAAGCGGGGAGACTTTGCCTCTGTCTCTGTCAGAGCTATCCTCATCTTTTTTTATTTTTTCCCCTTCTTTTTTCCTGGCTACTTCCTCTCTTCTTCCTCCTTTGAATCCCCCTCCTCTTCTTCATCCTCCAGATACCTTTTTCTGACTACTTTATGTTTGAACCGATTGCTGGAGGCATTTCTATGGGACCTCCTCTTGCTGTCGTTATCATCTTATTCCTCCTCTGAATCAATGTTGATTTGAGTTCCTCCCACCAGACCCACTTTTTCTTTCTTGGGTATATCACGCGTGGGAGTATGCGTTTTGGAGGATGAGGTGGGTTGGGAATGTGGAGCCTTTAACTCTTTAGGAACATTAGTAGAGGGGGTGTTAATATCCTACAGAGTGACAATTCTAGGAGGGCACAAAGCAAGGTGGAAATTATAAAGACGGAGAATAAGGCCTTGGTGGAGAATGCAGTAATTTTGCTTGGATTTTTTCTTATCTCTCACATCCATCACCTAAGCCTCAAGCGAGTGTAGCAGGAAAAAAAGAAAGGAGATAGTATTTAATTGTAGCGAAAATTGCATATTTATAGTAATAAAATATACAATATAGTATCTTATAGAAATATACAAAATTATGGTTAAAATAAAAATAAAACAAAAATAATCAAAACATATAATAAATAATTTTGATAATATAGAAAAATTCATAAATAAATATCTAGAAGCTTTAGAAAACTTTGAATTACGAAAAAATAACTACTTATCATTTAATTGTTATTATCTTTATTTACTTATTATATTATTATTAATTTTTTTTAACAAAAGTAAAAAGAACTATTTAAACTAAACTACTATTATATAAAATTTATTAGATTTCCATAGTCCATGCTAATCTAAAATACTTTATAGTTTCAACTATGTGTAAATTTTTACACCAAGGTTTCTCACCCGTCTCTCCTAATCCATCAATCACGATGTAAGAGAACAATTGTGCATAGTTATTACATTTTTATTTTAAATTATTTGATTCTTGTCTTTATTGTTACAATAAAGCAAATTCCAAAGATACCAAATTTTGGTCCTTACTCTTACAACAAAGTGAATTTTCTTTACATCCATTTTAATACCATTGTAATGAACCTTGGGGTCTAATAAAATATCTTTAGATGTAAATAATAATAATCTATATTCTTAATTAAAAAAATCAATTATAAAAGATAAAAAAAGATATTTAAAGAAAATTTTGATTCTTATCCTTACAACAAAGTGAATTTTCTCTACCATTTTCACACCATTGTAATATGCACTTAATAAAATACATTTAGAAATTAAGAACCCCTACCCCTTATAAATATCCCATTTAAAATATACTATAGAAAATCTATAATACTTACAACATAATAAATTTTCCTTTAAACCTAATAAAATATATTTAAATATAATCAATAATAATTCACTCTTTCTTAATTTGAAAAATTGGATGTAACAAAACAAAAATTGATGTGATTATAACACCCATAAACCATACCCATAATTCTGAAATTGTTGTAATTAATCTGTATGTAACAAAACTAAAATTGATGTGATTATAATACCATAAACCATACCCATAATTATGAAATTGTTGTAATTAATCTCTATGTAACAAAACTAAAATTAATGTGATTATAACACCCATAAACCATAAGCATAATATTGAAATGGTCGTAATTGGTCCCCTCTTCATCAACCTACCTAAAAAGTGTAGCTTGTATATGACCTTCGAGAATATGATGAAAATTTCCGTGTCCAATGTAGTGGACGTGAGTTGGAAGGCTCAACGTTTGAGTGGGCTTTGGTGGTTGTGACATAGGAATTCTTATCATGGCACCCCAGGAACAGTTCAAATGTTTTGCTAGAAGCCATTGAAAATTTCCTTTTTTCCTTTATGCATGTGAGGGGTTGTGGAACATGAGGCACATAATGTTTTCACGACTTTGTCCCTTGCTATGGAGAGTACCTAAACATTGTTGTTTCTTCTGATTTGTTTGCTATCTAACGCGGTTAACCTTCACAACAAAACGGACTCATTTGTTTTTGGACCCCGTCGTGGAGGTTAGTTGGCAAAAGAAAAAGTAAAGCGACATAGAAAAGGTTAAAAATGTTTCAAATTTATTATTATAATAGTTATTAATCCTTACCCCTCACATGTGATCATGTGACATAGTCTTTATTCAAATGGTAGAATAGAATAGAATAGGATTGGATTTGCACGGAGGAGCCGGGAATATCCCATCGAAGACGAAACAACACTCAATCCGGGCATATGGAGAATGGGGTTGTGGGGTAGCCATGTCATCTAGATATGGGGAAGGGGGCGTTAAAATTTTGAAAAAAACAAGGGGGTCTTAAATAAAAGTAAAAGGGGATAGATAAAGAAGAAGTCCTAGAGAGTAGGGAGCANTGGTTCTTATTTAAAAAGGGGGGTGGGGGGTGGGGGTGGGGGTGGGGGTGGGGTTGGGGATAATGCAAAAAGTTAAATATTTAAGGGAGGGAACATTGTGATCGGTGGCACGGATTTTGGTTAGGATTTGTTGTGAGTAACAAGGAGGGAGGTTTCGTGGTATTTTCCTCGGTGTTTTCCCATTTCATCCTCATTATCATCGGAATTCAAATCTTTGAATAAACTCAAACAGTGGATGCGGTCCAAGCTGGACTCGCCTGTTTGCTTAGAATAGTATTGAGGTAAGAGTATTTAACAGAAGCTTCTTCGTTCCACACGGCTTATAACCTTTTCCAGGCCTACTACTCTCCTATTCATATTCTTGCTTTCTTTATCCACGCGTGACTTCAAATCAAAGCAACAACAACAACCCACCAGGTATTATAATCGGTTATTATTGCTGGTATAATGGCCATTAATGAATTGCTGGTATAATAACTTCAACCAGAGGGAGGGAAAGGAAATCACCACAAACTGTGTAAAAGTAAAATTAATGAAAACTCCTGCAATTGTACAGAGCCAAGAGATTTGAGCTTTGAGCTTTGAGGTTTTTCCTGTTTTCTGGTTTTCGCCAGGTGGGTTGGGTTGAAAATATGAGTTAAATGTTGGGAGGGGGGCAAAAATGGCGGAAGGGATATTTTTAAGTTTTAGTTTTAGTTTTAGTTGTGTGTGTGTTTGAAACGCATGAGTTTAATTCACGCAATGAGCATGACGACGTATTGAATTGTCGTAGGCGCCATGCATGAAGGCATCTGTTAAGGGATTGGGGAAATGGTTTTTTTTT
Source organism: Thuja plicata (assembly GCA_018584345.1). NCBI lineage: Eukaryota > Viridiplantae > Streptophyta > Pinopsida > Cupressales > Cupressaceae > Thuja > Thuja plicata. The sequence goes on from MU223396.1 coordinate 1,667,110, forward strand.
TCTTTGCCATTTGTGTGGTGCGTGATTTTGGTGCGTGCATGGACATGCGGATTATTGTGACCTGTGGCTTACAAGTTGTGTAATCCTCGTGTTTTGATTCTGGCAGGTCTGGTGTTCGAGCCGAACGAAGATTAAAGATTGTGATAAACAGAGACTCTTTGGACTTGGCTTTAGATTTTGGCAATGGATACCATGGTTCGCAGGACGTATGAATATAACCCTGACTGCGGTTCTGAAGGCTTTGTCGTTGAGGACCTCCTAGACTTTTCCAACGACGACATTGGAGCCCCCATTGATGAAGAGAACACCTCCGAGGAAACATCTCCGTCTGCGTCAGTTGACGGGAATTATTCGCCAGAGAACGAAAACAACCAGACTGCGAACCAGGACCCTCCCGAAGAACTCTGCGTTCCCGTAAGGCTTCGGAATCCACGCCTTCGCTTGTTTAAGCCTTAAATTTGGAAAAAGATTATACTCAGTCCGTGCCTTTGCCTAGCCTTTGCGGTTTTCAACTATTTGGTGTTTCTATTGCTGTAATTTAGCCTGGCTTTCCTTTTTTAGCCCTTTGTTCTTCCGAATTCATCTCTTTGTTCGTTTATCCTTTTCATTATTTAGAAAGCTGAAAGTCTCCAATTTCAAGTCCTTGTTCATTTGAATTAAGCCTGTAAATACACTCTGTATATTCATTTATCCTTTTCTTTTGAAAATTTGGCCTCCGAATTCACTCATATGCTTATATATTCCTTCGTTCATGATTTTTCTGACAAAATTTAGCTTCTAATTTCATTTCTTTGATCATTTATCCTTTCATTTTGGAAAAATTTGTTTCTAAATTCGTCTGTGTTCATTCATCCACTTATTTCCTTAAATTTTAGGCTCTCTGATTCGGTATCTATCTACTGACGTCTATTTTTTTACCCGCTTTGAACAGATGGACTCCCTGGAAGACCTGGAATGGCTGTCCAATTTCGTGGAGGACTCATTTTCCCTCGGCGGTTTGGGGGAATTGCCGTCCTGCTACCTGATGCCGTCTGTTGACGGTAAAAACGACCATTACAAGTCGAGCGATGATGACGAAAGCAAGGCAAAACAACAGACGCAGCAGAAGCAGAACAGTAATAATAATGTTGTATTTTCGGCATGCAAAGATTTAGGCACTCAATGGATTCCAGTCCGTGCAAGAAGAAGCAAACGTTGCCGCGCAGGGGGGCGCGTGTGGACATTTTACCCCCTGTTACCAAGCCACCCAGGGTTCGAGTCTCAAGCCTCCATTTTCTCCACTTCCGACTCCTCTTCAAATTCATGCGTCAGTTATTCACGGCCGCTAAAGAAGCACAAGCCGCACCACAACCACAACATCAACAACGCAGCAAAGAAATCTCAGGACGCTATCGGGGCCCCGGCAAGGCGTTGCAGTCACTGTCTTGTGCAAAAAACTCCACAATGGAGAGCCGGTCCTCTTGGCCCTAAAACTCTCTGTAATGCCTGCGGTGTGAGGTTCAAATCCGGTAGACTCCTTCCAGAGTACAGGCCGGCCGTAAGTCCTACCTTTCTGAGCGAGGTTCATTCCAATAGCCACAGGAAAGTGCTAGAGCTCAGACGGCAAAAGGAACAAGAGGACCAGATGCAATTTTTTACCTCTGTGCATGAAGAACAAGAGGAACAAAAGCAATTTTTTACCACTGTGCATCAAGAACAAGAGGAGCAGGAACAAATTTTTACCTCTGTGAAACAAGAACAAGAGGAACCTAAACAAGAAGTCTTTTTAGCTTAGCAAAACCTAGTTTAATGGCGGCGGTGTACTTTACCATTCAGGAGGACGCACAGCTCATCGCAGAAGAGCAGAAGAGAGGAACAGCAGTAAAAGATTTGCAGACTAGACAAACACACAACACACAGATTTTTTTCTCTGTCATCTGACGGAGATTTTTTCTTTTAATTTTTCTTTTTGAATTATTAACTCTGTAACATGTTAGATGCAGTTTTAGGTTAGTTTGATCATGAAGAACAGACACACCATTAACCCCAGTTGGGTTTGGCTGGTATTGGATTAATTTCTGGGAATGTGAAGGAAAAGGTGGTTTTTTTTTTCGTCAACAGCTCTGTATATAACTTTGTTTGTTTCTGTCTTCTGGTTCGTAGTAAACGATGCCCGTGTTTAGATTTAGCGATCGTAGTTATAATGTAGTGTTCTCTAAATTTAGGCTTTAGATAAATACGAAAATGATATATTCCGTGTACGGAGGGGTTTTGTGCGTGTGAAATTTGTAGTGTTTGAACGACTTAATCGTGGCAAAAAATATTCTTTTTTCTAAAATTAGTTGCATAGTTGGTGGACAATAGTGTTAGGCGGCTTGCTGGCTCTTACCAAGCCCACTTTCATTCTTGCCATCTGTTCACGCTGCTTTGACCAAATTCTTATAATGCTCTCCAATTTAAAATATTTCCATCATGCCACTTTTTTTCTTTTTTATTATTATAATATCATACCATTTAGTGATCATTTTTTCCTTTTTAATATTTGGATTTATGTTGAAATCTGATTCCCTCCGCACTAGTTTCCAAATGGCAGTGCATTGTATACTTTGCATCCACAGCTTTTTCTTAATTCATATCCGTTGTAATCCTCTCGACCTCGGTGCTTGGAATTTTTTTCTCCATTTTAGGAAATACCGTCGGTTAAATTTTGCATTTGTTGCTTTACTTTGGAAATTTGAGTATCTTATCTCTTAGCCAGATCTGTTTGAGTTTTATATTTTTTTCCCAATCATTGTTTGGAGGCTTGTGAATTTTGCAATTGAAAGTTCAAATTTTGGTCAAAACCTTCTAGGGTTTTTATTGCAAAATTTCACTGTACATGATGAATCTTGCCCCACATGATAATTTTTAATGATTTCTTTTTTCCCACTAGAAAATTAGAACCAATGGTTAATTAGGCTTTCTTAATCATGGAAACGGCTAGATACTATAAATGTTAATACTTTTATTGGCGAACATTAAATAAATATGTGGACTAGTAGGTCTACTTAATCAAGTAGTAATATTTTTTTATTGGCGATTATTCGACTTTGAATTATGATGGGAGTTTAATATTGTATTAGTGGTTTATATACGTTTTGTTTAGGTTTAGTATTTGCGTGTACAAAGTTAAAGTTGCGTCCAAATATGGAATTGACAAACTACTTGTGATATGCTTAAAGTCTAAGTTGCGTGCAAATGTTATGGATTGACATTGAGTTCCCCTTTGATGATGGCATGGATGGAGGTTACCGTGTCATTTTTGTTATGTTTTGCATGTCAATTTCTATTGTTCTTGTGTGAGTTGGCAACATCAATTTCTACTGTTCTTGTGTGAGTTGGCAAAATGGCGATGTCATGCCTTTAAAAAATAATGCTTAGGTTGGCAAATTCTTTTTACAATTGTCTTAATCTGGTATTGTAATTAGTGCTATTTTATCTTCCTAGACAATTCGTACAATCATGTTCTAGGGGGGCATACTATGCTCTCACGGGGTCATGCCTTGTTCTTTAAAGAATGGTATTTGTTTATTATACGAGTCCGGTTTGTACTCGAAGAAGAGTAAAGCCTATCTCTAGTGGATATCAGAAATTAGATGATAAAGAGGAAAACAAAAACTTGATAAGAGGAAAATAGAGACTAGATTAACTTTCTCTTGAAATGAAGGTTGAAATGAAGGTTAACGAATAATTTAAAATGTCTATTATGAAAATTATAATAATGAAGTTTTAATAAAATAGAGAATTGGTTGCATTTTCTTGAAAGGTTAAAATTAAAAGAGTGAGGTTAAAATGGAAACTTGTGGATTTGTTTATATTGTGTATTTTTGAATTTCAAATGATTTGTTTGACTTTTCTTTTTTATAAATATATTTGTTTATATATGTAAGGTGATGCTTAAAAGTGTAAGTAGAACTTGTTATCAAATATAGGAATTCACAATTTATTATGATAGTATAATTAAGTCATATATCAATCTTGTTCGAAGGTTGAAAATTATAAGATTAAGAAATGGGTTCAGATTACTCGAAACAAGGACTCAAGTTTATGTGTTGTTTATATTGAATGATATTTTTTTGCACAAAAAATGTCATTTAAACTCTATACTATTACACTAAGAGTAAAGGATCAATGTAAGTCTAAAAAATAGTAAAGAAAATGTAATGAATGCACCTTTCACGTTCACAATTTGAATGATTAATCATTGCTTTCATATTGTGGAGTGTTTTGTGTAACTATGCACTCTAAAATTATACTAATAAAAAAACCTCTCACATAGTGAGATCAGAGAAGAGGATTAGACTATATGTTGATTTTCATACCCTGACATGCAAATTTTACACTTCAAAGAATTGTCCTAAAACCAAGCAGTTGAAAATATAAAAGGTTCAATTAAAACAAAACAACAATCTCTCAGAAACTCTAAATATACTAAACTTGAAACACTTACTATTGAAAATGTGAACAAGGCCCTTTGTGCGAAGTGGATTGTGCGATGTCTCACAGGGGATGAGGCCTGGAAAATTCTGCTTCGACATTGCATTTCTTCTGGGTATCCCTTGCACAAGCCGGCTTGGAAGGGGATTGGGTTTCAAACCCTTCTGGTTATGAAGCACCCTGTTCAAATGCAAGGTACTATTGTTGTCAAAAGTATTTGGAGAGCCTGGGAAGCTGTCAAGCCTTGGCTTCGCTGGGTTGGCAATGGCTTCCGTGATGGGCTTTCTTTCAATCAGCAGAATATGTGGCGGTCCCATCTTTTTGCTCAACAAGGGCTTCCTCTGGCCAAAATCCAGGGGATAAGTGCTCTTTGTTTTCACAAACGTGGCATTCAAATGCCCAAGGATTTGTTTTCTAGAGCCACCATGAGTCTCCGATCTTGGGATGATCTTTATGTTCAGTTCCGACTCACTCGTCCAGATCGTCAGACTTTTGACTTGCTCGTCTTTGCTATTCTGTCGCATCTCCTGCATAAAATTGGAATTCAGTCAGTTAAACCTTGGTGGGAATACTGGAAATGGTACCGTGATACGTCATTTACCAACTACAAACCCAAGCTTGGGTACTCTTGGCTTGTGCCTCATTTTCCTATGATTGATTCGCTCAATCATCGTTGGCACCTTTCTTCTTCCCAGAAGACCTGGAGCTAGCATTTCCACACTATTTGGGATGCTATTACTGAACCCAAAATTGCTCATTTTGCCTCGTGTTTTCTTTACCAGGGTTTGCCCTTGGAAGCTCGGCTCTGGCACCTGGGTGTCCCTGATCCCAAATGCCCATTTTGTGGGCATTCTAAAACCATTATGCATATTTTTTGGTTTTGTTGTCGAGCCCAAAACTATTGGAGTTGGATACATGGATTTTTGATTGATGTGGATGATATTGTGAGTTCTTGTTCCATTTGAATGTAATTCTTGATAATGACAGTTTTGGACGATTCAATGGCTAAAGCTTAAATGCTTATGTATTTGGATGAATTGAATACAGTTTTGGAATGTTCTTGGCGTGAGGGAAAATTGGTTTTCTCACTTTCTTGATATTTGAAAGTTAAATTTTGATGAATTTTAGTCTCGGTATGCTTATATCTAATTTTTAAGTCTTGATGTAAATTTGGGGTGATGTTTCCATTGTAATTTTGTGTTTTAGTAGTTTTGGGAGGGTTAAGGGAAGCTCGTGTATTCCTTACATTTAAATTTAACCCTTTGAATGAGGTCATGTATGTGATTGAGCTGTTGGAAATATATTGAGGCTAGGTGACTGAGGGGGGAGGGGAGGGGGGTGAATTTGGAACCAATAAATCTTATTCACTTTTATCCTTTATTAGATTGTCTAATCTGATTGCATGCATGGAACAAAAAAGCATTAAACATCCATAACACTTGACACAATATTTGGTTACCCAGAAAACTTCCAAATAGAAAGTAAAACTGGGGTGGGGATGGTACCCACAAGATTTAGTACTGCAGTAATAAATTTGGCCGGCTAAGGCTTACAATTGACCACTTCTGATGGCCTACCCTGTTAGGAGCAATAAGGACTGTTAGGTCCACCTTGTGAAAGAATTTTTACAATACAATAAAGTATGCACTCTGTTAGGAGATTTGATATGGACTGTTAAGTCCACCCTGTTAAAGGATTTTACTAATACACCTGTTAGGATGAACCAGTGAATGATCTGCTATGCAACTCTGATTTGTTGAATAAGATCCTTTGAAATAATACTAATCACCTGAATGTGATAGATGAGTCTCTGTTGTTCCTTTATACTGTTGTAGCCTTCTAATCAATTTTCCACTTCATATTCGCATATCCATACTCTTATTTATGCTATCGCTACTCATACAATTTGGATAACAAATTACCCTACATATATATATCTATTCAAATCAATTACCTTCATAAGTCGGCTACTTACCATATTCAATAGTATTAACCAATATGTGCCAAGTCGGCCCAATGCTGATACCCAGGTTCAGTAATCCACTCGGGTGATATACTGACACTCGGGCGACACAATAAATTGGCAACTCTGGCACTCAAGTGACACTGGGTGCTCAGGTCACATTGATCACTCGTAGATGGTAACTCGGGTAACACTGGTGACTCGGGTGATACTGTTCTAAACTAACTGCTGGTCGACACTGCAACTGCTTGGGTTACACTTCAAGCTGTTGGCTCGGTCAACACTGTATTCATATGAGTGACTAAGTATTTTGGCACTAATTGACAACATGTCTTGCCATAAGGTCTACAATCCCCCCCTTTGGCATTAGTGACAAAAACACTTATCATATCCAAAAACTTCGATCAAATTGTCAAAACCCCCCCTTACCATGTGCTTGGGTACTTGCTCGGTTTTGACTACTGCTCTCTAACTCAATTACAACTGACTCTATTTTTTATTTTCCAAATCTATTTTTGTAACTCTGCTATATATATATATTTCCCCTTTGTATATAAATTCTAACTTTCCCCCTTGTTTTTGACACAAATGCCAAAAAGTATATCTACAAGGTAATTCTAAAATAGGAAAGGAAATCACAATGTACCTTACATATATATATATATATCTATCCAAATCAATGCCTTCATAAGTCGGCTACTTAACATATTCAATAGTATTAACCAATATGTGCTAAGTCGGCCCAATGTTGATACTCGGGTCCAATAATCCACTCGGGTGATATACTAACACTCAGAAGACACAATAAATTAGAAACTCTGGCACTTGGGTGACACTGGGTGCTCGGGTCACATTGATCACTCAGAGATGGTAACTTGGGTAACACAAGTGACTCGGGTGATACTGTTCTGAACTAACTGCTCGATCGACACTGCAACTGCTCGGGTTACACTTCAAGGTGTTGGCTCAGTCAACACTGTATTCATATGAGTGTCTAAGTGTTCTGGCACTAATTGACAACATGTCTTACCATAAGGTCAAAATGAGCATGCTTGTATATGTGTATTGGTACTTGTGTATGTGTGTGTCTGTGTTCACATGAGATCCATTGGACTACTCTGCATGTTTGAGATAGTTACTTAATTATTGAGGGGTATTCCAACAATCCTCCATGGTTGTATGGAAAAAAATTATCTCATCAAGTGCCACAAGTTTCTTGGTTGGATGTTGAGCTGTTATTGGGAGTGATTCTCAATGGACAGATTGGGGCACAAAGCACCTCTAGGGTAACTCATTGATGAGTTCTCAATCAAGTGATAACACTAAGAGGGTAAGGAATCAAAATAAATAAAAGAAATAATAAGTTTGAGAGGGTCAAGGATTGACCGGTGGGTAAGTACACCAAGATGGTATACAAAAAGAGGGGTATAAGTGGCCACTTTTTTTTGAAATAAGATAAACCTGAACTTTGAAGAGAAATTCAAGGGTCATGAACTCAAAATAAAGAGTTGTGCAAAGAATAAGAAATGTAGTACTATGAATCTAGTTTCTAAACTACTAAAGTTTTTAAAAAATTGATAAGATTAAGAGGGTCAAACCTGTCGTGCACAAACAATTGTTGCTAATTTATTCAGAAAAACATAACACGGTGTCTAGGATGCACTTCAAAAAAGATATAGTTAGATTTAGTATTTTGAAAAAACCTTTGGTAGAATGATAGGTAAGAGTGAGAACTATAAGTTGTACATTTTTTTTGTAATTTTCTAATGAGTATTTTTTTAATAATTTTTTGAAGTGGGCACATCCTGAAAATTAGGTGTTTGTTCATGTGTTGAGCATAACTTACATCAAAAAAAAAAAAAAATGCAAACTATTTTATTTTCAACTATGTATAATCAAGTCTAGAACAATAATATGTTTTTTTTTTAATTTAGTCAAGCAGATCAAAAGTTATTAAGAAAATGGTAGACATATGTCTTTACGAACTGTGAAGACACTGCTATAGAAATTAAAGTTTACTATGCTAATGTTGACAAAAAATAGAAAACTTTATATGGTTAGAAAGTTGAGAAGATGTGTAATATTATGGTGGTAATTTTATAAATACCCATTTGATGATCTGTAAACCTGATGACAAGGAAGCTGAGAAATCAAGCTCGAAGAACAAAAGACATGTAAAGGGAGAGAAATGGAGGGGAAAAAGGCTCCCCAGCCTTAGGGTCATTGTCCAAACCTCTTACCTAACAATAACGCTATCGGGTTCCTAACTATTAAAAAACCCGATCAATTTTTGTAAGACAAAAGCATCTTTCCTAGTTCTTCATAACCCGTATAGCTTATGTAGAACTGAAATCATACATGTTTTTAGTTCTATAGAACCCAATCAAGTTTTATAGAAATAAAAACATATGCTTGTAAACTTAGAATACACTACACAGATATATATACTTACATATATAATATGTGTGTATATATATATGTGTGTGTGTGTGTGTCTCCATGTTCTCTCTCTCTCTCTCTCTCTCTCTCTCTCTCTCTCTCTCTCTCTCATCTTCCTTCCCCCA
>MU223396.1:1676296-1693704 GCA_018584345.1 Thuja plicata
CTCCCTCTCTCTCTCTCTCTCTCTCTCTCTCTCTCTCTCTCTCAACTTGTTCTCTTTGTCTACCTCATCTCCCTCCCCTCTCTTATATCTTTTTAATCTATCCTCACTTAAATCATAAACGTTATTTAGGATATGTCTTAGGGAGAGGCAATATTTTTCGATAAGAAAAACACTTACAAGTTCAATAAAACTATGGACATGGTGCATTTAACACCAATACGAATGTTGCACCTTTAGCTCAATAGAACCCGATTTGGGTTTTGAATAAACATAACCTGCACACATTCTATCGATCTAAATATCATTCCCAGTGACCTAAAAAATAGTACTACAGCTTGTTCCAAGGGCCCACAATAAGTTTTCATGTCTTTCTACAATAGTATCAAACAATGTAATTATTTTTTTGTCACATGTAATTTCAAATGATTGATTTATCTTATTTTTTGGTTTTTTCTTGAAGTTATTTTATTATTAATACTTTTGATTGTAACTAAATGATGATAATTTGCAATTTTTTTGGTAATTGATTGTGTATGTTGATCATGATATTATGTTTTCTATGTTTTGAAGTTATTGTTTATTGTTAACGATATTATGTAGGATAATTGATATCAACAATGGGAAAGAACAAGCGAAGAACAATTGAATAATGAGAGTCAGTAAAGGAAATACAAGGGGAGCGTATGAGGATATTACATGAAGGTATGTCATCTAATGCACCTAATGAAAATGATGAACATGCAATAATTCAAATTGATGTGATGAATGCACCTAGTGCACCTAATAAAAATGAAGAACATACACCATTTCAATTTGATGTCATTAATGCACCTAATGCACATAATGAAAATGAAGAGCATGCACCAATCTTAATACCTCCTATAATTATTCATAGAAAACCAAAGTTTCTAATTGCTATTGATGAAAATATTTTGAAGCCAGTGCATGATAAAATTTATGAAAGAACTTGTAGAAGAATAGTTAGAAGAATGTGGAATAACTATTTTGAAAACTTAAATCAAATTAGAAGATGTTGTTTAGTTGTTGAAATTATTAAAAATCTGAAATTTAGAGAGACAATAAATTTTTTGGGGTTAAGAACATCCAAAAACAACAGTGAAAGAACCATTGTGAGAAATTTATTTAATGCATACCAAGCCATTGGTTTTAAATCATGTACTAAAGATGCTAAAGTTACTTGACATGCCCTCACATCAACCATAATGGGAAAGGAAATGAGAAAATATCATTTAATAAGGAAAAAAAAAGCAAAGTCATTATGGGTAAGTAGAACAACATTACACAATTCCTTAGGGAGGCGGGATAAATTTGAGGATCCTAACAATAATTCTCTTTGGTAATTCTCAGGTAGAATTCAACGCAAAGACAAGGTTGTTGTTGATGCACTAAGAACATTAGTTGAAAATTGTTGGCATGAAAATGCAAGGGTTGAACCCAACCAAAGTGATGTTTTTAGAAGGCGAATTGGATCTAGAAATCGCGAGCCACATCCAAAACACTTTTTAGAAATGACTTAAACAGAATTTTATGAAAGGTTTCTTCAAAGATTTCCTCAAATTAAAATTAGTCAAATATTTTTTGAGATGAGAAAACTATTTTATGTTAAGATTAATCACGCATTTACTACATGTTTTTGTAGGGTCCATATTGAATTTTCCATGCATTATGATATTTATTGTCATGTATGTTAGACTTTGTACACTAACAATGTTTTGCAGGAATGTGGTCTACGAGCACCTCTTAAGTCACCAAGAAAATTTATTTCAAATGTACAATGTAAATGAGATTATGGTTACATCAATTATAAGACGATGTGTTTGAAAGGTTATTTTCCTACATTTGGTGATTTGCAACATTTGCATAGATGCCTACATCTAGATAGCACACATGAAATTGGTAAGAAACTAGTTTCTTTTGGAAAATACAAGTTAGTCACATATGGTGTTAAAGATGGATAATAATTGAAGAGGTGATAGTGAAAAATGATGTATGCTTATCTAATTTAATAAAGATTATTCAAGAGAAATTAATTTATGAATACATAGGTCATACACATAGAGCTAGGTGGTTAGATGAGCAATTCAAGTTATGTAAAAACACTTTTCCCCTTGGTACTATTGTCTTTGTCATAGATTTTGTTGATAATTATACACTAAAACCTCAAAATGAAGTGCAACCTATGTATTACCATTCTACACAAGTTATAATTTTTTTACATATAGCATTAATGCATGCACATGATAGCACAGAGAAGGAGAAAAAAAATCTAAGAGAGTATCACTTCTGTATCAATGATGATCATAGTCATTCATCAAAGTTTGTGCAAGGATACTTTACAGTTTTCTATGACATTTTAAGGGAAAGAGATATAAGATACAACCAACACATAATATGGTCAAACAATTGCACCGCACAATTCAAGAATGCAAGGGTGTTCTACTAGTTGACTAGGATGCATGTGACAAGTGGTGTGCAACATTTTTTTTATTTTTATTGAGGTAAGGAATGGAAAGGGAGACCATGATGGTGCGTGAGAATGTGTAAAAATATCTCTTTCCAGTGAGGAATTGAAGTACAAAGGTGGCACAATGTTAATAGATGCAGAAACAATTGTGCAATGGTGTAACTCTATGATGGGACCAAGTAATACATGTAATTCTATGGTTTGTAGATAGTTTTGGTTGGTATGTCAATCTAACATTGAAAAATATCTATATTGTTGTACACTTAAATGATCAAGTTCCATGCATTCATTTAGAATTTCAAATTGCATGTTTTTACTCTTTGTGTATGAATTTTGTGTGGGAGGAATGTGAATCAAAAAAGTGGGTTGATTAATGGGCTTGTAGACCTTTGAAAGCCATTGATACATATCAACTTCCTAGACCACTACAATTGAACCAAATTGAAGCATCAATAGATTTTGACCATGTATCTGACCTAGTTGAACCATCTAATTTCTTAATTCATTACTTAAGTAAAATCAATTTTAAAATTATTTTATTATAGTTTATGTTAATTTTGGTATTAATTTATCCTTCTATAAAATGCATTTCATGTGTGTGCAGTTGCTGCAGATGAGAACAATGAAGAAGAAAAAAATTACTTTTTGTCATTATATTGCGGCTAAAAAGAAATTGACAACTACAATCATTGATGTAGAGGGTATAGAGTACCCAATATGATCTGTTGTTGTGACAAGGACATGGATTAGAAGGTACCCTGTCAAAAAATATAATGTGTAGTTGTTTGAGGACTTTGAGACCTCTTAAACTCATTTTATTACACTTCATGTTGATTTTGGTATTAGCTTATCCTTCTATAACGTGTAGGTACCCTATAAAAAATTCTAATGTGTGTTTGTTTGAGGACTTTGAGACACATAGACATATTATTTATTACTCTAAACTTTTTGTTGCAACAAATATTCAGTTGATTAAGTATCGTGATAGACCTCTTAAAAATAATTTATGGAAAGTTAGTGAATCTGAGCATGAGGAAATACTTTACACCATAAGGGTTAGAGCTGATCCAGAAGGTTCACTTGATTAATTTTGGGCCATCTAGAAGAATGATTCTATAGAATAGTATAATGATTTTGACAATTTTGTATATGTTTTTTGCGAAATGTTGTAGCTTTTCTTTTTTGTATATATAAATGGCCATGAGGTACTCTATGTGCATATTTGGATGCCAAATTTTGTATATATAAATGGTAATGAGCTGTAATGTGCATATTTAGATGCCAAATTTTGTATATATAAATGGTAATGAGCTCTCATGTGCATATTAGATGCCAAATTTTATATATAAAAGTGGCCATGGAGTTAATTTGCAAATATTGAGAGGCCAAATTTTGTATATCCTAATGTGTACCATTTGATAATAAATACATATTGAATTTTTTATCGTTACATTTGTATATCTAAGTAAGTGTCATTTGATTATAAATACATAAATGAATTTTGTATCGTACCATTCATGATGTAATAAAGTGAAAAAAAAAAAATCATTATGCAAACGATAAAAAATGTCATCTTCATGCCTCCATATGGTAATTATGAATCTTTGAAGTCTTATTTCATGTTAATGCTCAAAATAAGGTCTTCGAACCATTTTTTGATGTTTTAAATTCAACATGAGGTGTCATGATGGTTAAGGGATTCAATAAGAAAAATTTGTCATAGTGTAGCAAAGTTGTCATTATTTTGTAAAGATGTAGTAAAGTTCTCTTAGTGATGAGGAGGAGATTACTCAAAGGAGATCACTGATCTTTGGACTTTTTTTTGATTTTCTTCCATTTTTCTGATCTGTACGATCTGTGTTAGACACAAAATTGCATTGCATTCAATAGAGGAGTACGTTAGCAATATTTTGGTTTTGGTTTGACAAAAAAACATTAAGAATTGAGGATTTTATAAGTATTTTAATAATTTCCAATAAAATTTGTGAATGGAAGAGATACACCCATTGGATTTGTAATAACTTTATACTCACTAGTACTTCCATTTCTCTTCAATTGGGATACTTTTTCCAAAATTAATTTTACCATTTTGCAAATTTGGGAAATCAGTGGGCCTATCTGTGGACCTATATGGAGTTGGTCACCTAAATCAAAACCTTGAGATGAATCAGTAACTTCTCTATGAAAGAGATCAGTACCTTGAGAACCTCTCCACTTATCAGCTAAATTAAAACCTTGGACTATAGATGGATTCTCTTTGTTGTATTAAGAAACACTAGAGTATTTGGGGGATTCCGACTTCATTCAATTTATGAAGGCCATGAGGAGCTCAGTGAAGAAAATAGGTAGGAAGTCTCTTCTAGAAGTTCCTTCACAGCCAAGAGGAAGGAAAAGTGGAATTATTAAGAAACAACATGTCATCAATGATTATCAAAATGAAGATATGACAATGACCAATTACATTAAGGCACTAATGAAGAGCTGTGATAAGATGCCTGCATGTTGAAGCCCTCTGCTTGAGCCCATTTCTATTTCTGTAGACAATGGTAACATTAAAATTAGTTTAATTTTACCTGGCCTAGAATTGTCCATTCCCCAGAACAATCAGACTACCCATAGTGACTCCATTATTAAATTCTATTCACTTTCCCCATTCTATTCATCAAGCACACTAGAATCTAAAAACATATCTAATGAGCCTTCCTTCAAAACCTTCACAACCGTCCTTGAGCCTAAGGGAAACATAATTGAATAAGAATTTTGAGGGATTATTCCCAACATGAGTAACCTGGTTTCCCAAGTCCTGTAAATGCAAGGGCATTGATGGATAGGAATTTCTAATTGAAATATTTGTGGTTTTGGAATGAAGTGCATGACCATATTCTTTTCTTGCTAATGAGCCAATTTGAGGCATCATTTTGCATTGCTCAGTGGATAAATACACAACACTTGTTACTTCTCTATCTAAATTTTTTGTCAGTGTACATGTTCACTGAAGATCTTTTGTTACTACTTGAGCTACTAGTAGATGGAAATTATTCATCATCATCATCATCATCTGACATAGGATGACACACGTATCTTACTTACGATTTTACACAGTTAGGGCACATAAGGGATATCATTGGTAGGGTATTCCATTGAGAATTCTGACATATCAAGAAGCAAAGTGGGACCATGTGTAGCGCAAACCCACCCAACAGGACATGATCAAGGTGTCGATTCATGCTGATGATGAATAAAATGCAATATGGGCTACTTGGCAACTTTGCACTAAGTGCATTTGACATTTTTGCATGAACAGAAAAATTGATACCTTTCAAAAATGACTCTGAGTCTTCAAAAAATAAAGAATATTATTGTAGAGGGGCCTAAAAAAGACCTATAGGTTCAAACAGATCATGCAAAGGTGCCACGGTTTGCAAGAAATAGTCCATCAAAGTTCAACTTTTTGCACTTAGGGTATAGAAGGGACATCATTGATAGGGTATGTCACTAAGTGTTCCGGTGTGTTGAGAGGAAAAGTGGGACCAAGCATAGGGTAAAACCACCCAACTAAATACAATCAATGTGTCAGTTCATGCTCACGATAAACAAAATGCGATATGGGCTACTTGGAAACTTTGCACTAAGTGCATCTGACAATTTTTGCATGAACATAAAAATTTCTTGCCTGCAAAAATGACTTTGATTATTCAAAAAATGAGACATTTTATTGTAGAGGGGCCTAACAAGATCCTATAGGTTCAAACATATCATCTGTAGGTGCCACGGTTTGCAAGGAACAGTCTGCCAAAGTTTGACAATTTTTTGAACTTAGGGTACACAAGGGACATCGCCAGTAGGGTATGTCATTGAGCATACCAGCATGTTGAGAGGAAAAGTGGGACCATGCCTAGGATAAACCCACCCAAACAGATTATATCGAGGTGTCTATTTGTGCCAATGACAAACAAAATGCGATATGTGCTAATTGGAAACTTTGGACTAAGTGCATCTGACAATTTCTGCATGATCAAATAAATTTTTGCCCTACAAAAATGGCTCTGAGTCTTCAAAAAAAAAGACATGTTATTTTAGAGGGGCCTAAAAAAACCCTATAGGTTCAAATAGATCATCCATAGGTTCCATTTTTTGTGAGAAATAGTATATTAAAGCTTGACAGTTTTTTGCACTTAGCTTACACAAGGGACGTCGCTGGTAGGGTATGTCATTAAGGGTTCTGGTGTCTCAAGAGGCAATGTGTGACCATTCCTAGGGTAAAATAACCTAATTGGATGTCATCAAGGTGTCGGTTCATTCCCATGATGAAGAAAACATGATATGTGCTACATGGCAGGTTTGCACTAAGTGCATTTAACGATTTTTGCATGAACAAAAGAATTGTTGCCCTACAAAAATGACTCTGATTGTTCAAAAATAAGATTGGTTATTATAGAGGGGCATAACATGACCCTATAGGTTCAAATAGATCATGCATGGGCACCACATTTTGAAATAAATAGTCTATCAAAGTTTAACATTTTTTTGCACTTACGACACACAAGGGACCTTGCTGGTAGGGTATGTCGTTGACCGTTCTGGCATGTTGAGAGGAAAAGTGGGACCATGCCTAGGGTAAAACCACCCAACCAGACATGATTGCAATGCCAATTCATGACCATAATGAACAAAACACGATATGGGTTTCCTTCACAATGAGGGTTTGTTCCTTGTAGCCCTCAAAACTAAGTTTTTGGTTCATAAATTTTAAAATGTTCACCTCTGATATATAAAAAACCGACCTTTCCAGATAAACATTTGGGAGATACCTAAGATATATCAAACTTGACATGTAATTTTTTGGAACAAATTGGTAAAAAATTTCTATTTTTAGGTACGAAGGGCAAATTAGGCACGTTTTACAGAGCACCTACCCTCTAAACACTCTTCCAAACCAAAAAATTTACTCCAATAGCCTAGGAAGGGTTCAAATGGAAAAGTTTAACAATTTTTATGTGTTGAAACATGTCAAACGGTGTCCAAAGAGGTTGTCCAGTGGTCTCTATGGTTTGTGAATGGAAATTGAATGTTGGAGATGATGATTGAGTAAAAGCATAAATTCCTTGGAGAGGAAAGTTGGGCCATAACATTTGATGTACCAACATGTGAATTTTTTGCATTAATGACCATGTGAGACTCCCAAAAATATCCCAACTGATGATTTCAACACTATGCTCCATATTATTTTCTTAATAAAGTCATATGCCAGAAGGTCATACACGTCTAGATGGGCCATTGCAGAATTGTAATCTAGAAGCAAATCTAAATGTTGATTTTTTTTAGAATGAGATTAGAGGAAAACCATATGGTGGGATATCTATTCCCAAATTAGAAGAAAATTAAAATCCTACTTCTAGAGTTTCTTACGATGTACTGAATATGGAGCATATCATTTGATGGTGTGCTATGTATTACAATTAACATGGTAGATATATGAAATTTATCATTCCCAATGCCCATTCCAACAATGTAATTTGGTTGTGTTGATGATACTTGCATCTGAATTTCATTCTTTCATAAGCACAAGACCATTAATAGATTGTACGGTTCTAGTTGTACTAAAAGGTTTCCTTTAATGGTAGAATGACAGAGTAGGATCTAGATTCAAATCCTATATGATGACAGCAACAAGTGTCACATTTTATTCATTCTCTCTTTTCCTTGTACTTTGGTATAAATGTAACTCTTCATTGAATAATCTAAGATATGACTTTTAACTTTTAATCTAAGAATAATATGACTCTGATATTAAACATGTTTATATTCTTTTATATTAAATAATTATTTAAAAGTATATGCCATATGAATTACATAGAATGAAAAAATTGGATCACATTTAAATTGTAAATATGTACGTTTCAAAGTATCAAGACATACACACAATGAACAAATTGGATCACACATTAATTGAAAATAACTAAGTTTTGAAGTACAAAGATATGCACACAATGAACAAATTGGATCAAATAGCAACATTCATATATATGAAAATGAACAATAATTGTGTACATATACAAAAATGGCATAAATGCCAAGTCAATAATAGAGTTACAAAAATGTGGCATGTGCCATGTCAAGGTCAATATATTCAATACAAATGTCAAATATATATATAAATTGGTTCTTCAATAACCACAACTAGAACTATATGTCTCTATCAATATCTATGACTGTGGTGGATCATCAAAATTGATCCTCTTCAAAGTAGTACGTGGCTCTGTAGGTGGATGCACAATAAAAATTCAAATGTTGAATCAAATATCTTTTCTCAAAATAACATCAAAATAACTAAAAACTAAATTGTAATATGTTTGCAGTTGAATTGTTGATTACCACATGTCTTTCTTCTGCTCTTGGACTGTGTAGTAAATCTTATGGGCCCCTTCTTAGGTGATCGAGACTCCTAACAAAATATAAAGGTAGAGGATCTGTGGGAAGTTGTGAAGGGGCTATAACATGTAAAATGAAAATAATACAAGTTAATAACATATATGTCGAGAAACACTAAAAAACTAAAAATACATGGACTAAAAAATAATTGCATATAAGAGCCTTATTTGAATCTCCTATACTCGTAGGAGACACAATCACTGATGAATAAGTTATGATCATTTGTTGTATGGTAAATGATAAAAGATGTTATAATCATAGAGGAAGGAATTAGGGATTTGAAACAAACAAGAAGGCAATCCAAAAGGAGTTCACACGAGGGTTTCAACTAAAAAGATAAATATACCTATTTCCTCTATTGTACTGGACCCCATCTTTGACGATCAATACTTCTAGAAAAATGGAATTGTAGAGGATTTGTGGCAAGTTGCAAAGGGGGTTGTAATAGGTAAAAAATAATTAATACAAGTTAAGAACCAAAAGTTGTTGAAAAACACTAAAAAATGATAAATGAATGTACTTAGATCTAAATGCATATGTTTAATATATATAACAAATGCACACTAGAGCCTCAGATGGTTTTCTTGTACTCTTAGGAGGCATCATCACTGATGTAGCAGCTATAACAATTTCTTATATGAACAATGATAACAATTGTTATATTCATATTTAGAGATTTTGAATGAACAAGAATATAATCGAAAGTGAAGATGGAAATGTTACCTCTTCCCTCTCCTAAACCTCTACAACATTAGGTGCATTCAAAAATTCTATAAACCCAAATTGTTTCTGTCTATAGAAAAAACAAAAAAAGACTTTAAATAAATTTACACGTACATGTTTAATCATAATACATTTCAATAAATAAATTTAAATTGTGCTAAATTACCTTTTTGAATTTGGGTGTCCACAAGGATATGTTTTTCTTTCTCGGTGTGCTAGAAGATACCTTTCACACATGAGATATCCTAGAGCCAGGTGGGGTAACCTAACAGAAAAATAATTAACATAAGAGAAACAGATATATAATATTTAATCTAAGTTAAAAAAATCTAAATCTAAATGAATCACACTGGTTCAATCCAAACTGTAAATACAATCTATGAAAAATATGATACCACAAAGCTTTCTAGGCAAAATTAAATGGAAAAAAGTGTGACATCAACAACTTGGGACATCTAAGCACTAACTGTTAGAGTAATAAAGTGATTCCACTTATTAATTAAATCATATTGATTTAATTATTAAGTCACTTATTATCTCTCTTTTACTTAAGCTAAACTTTAGGCATATAATAATTAATTCTTTTATTAATTATTATTATGCAACCTAGATTTTCCCTTTAGGGTTTCGGTATCCTTTTATAAGGATTCCCTCTTTGTAAATTATTCAATTCGATGGTTATTAATTAATTGAGGATGTTATTGCATTAAGATTTTTTCTCCATTATTTTGCACAAGATGTTTCCTCTTCCATTAATTTGTTATTTTTGGCCTCCATAGCCTTTTTGCTTCTCTCTTTTTGTGACAGGTTTGCATGCAGGTGATTCTTGGGAGCTGTGGGTTGATAGTTTTCATCAACTCCAATATGATATCAGATCTCCAGATCTTCATGCCCCTGTTCTCTTCATGGGAGATTTGGTCTTATTCTTTAAATCTGTGTTTTTGGCATGTTTTTGTCTCAGATTTTAGTGGTTTTTTGGGGATAATTTTTTGTTTGGAGAAGTTTTAGCAAAAACTGACATCTGGGTTGTGTCCGGAATACCCCCAAAACCCCTATTTTCATATAAGGCACGTCTTATTTGGACACAGTTGAAATCTGGGCCCTCTTTTATGCTTGCATGACCTTGACACATTTTTTGAGGCAAAAATCCACCTTGGTTTCCATGCCACTGATGTCAGCAGCCATAGGCTCAAGTTTTTTAATATTTAAGAAAAAAATAAAATCTTTTTTTGGTGTTTTTTTATATAAAAAAAAGCATGTGTTTTTTAATGTTTTTTTTTCTTTAAGAAAAAGCATAATGTTTTTTATTGTTTTTTCATTAAAAAGTAATATTTTTTTCTACCATTTTGGTGGGAAATCTAGAGGCAGTATTTATTTTGGAGGAATTGCCAGTTTAGCAGGGCTCCGCCAATTTTGGTTGAGGTTTCATGAGGTTCACTTCTGTTTTGACCTCCCGGTGGTTTTTTGCTCATATCTGGAGCAAACAGAGGCCGATTTTCAACTTCCTTATATCGCCATAAAGCTCTTTTTGAGGCGGACGTCTTTCTAGAGGATAGATTTTTTGAATTTTCCATCTTGTAGGTTTTTTTTCCTGTCAAAGTTAGCGATATTTTATGCACTATGGGAGCCATATCTTGCTCTTTTGGACTCCATTTTTTGACTTCTGCATGGCGTCAGAAAGCTGGTTCTGTCCTCTTTCTTCTTCTATGGGTCTCACACCCAGATTCTACTCCATGTATCTATGTATTCAATTTTTTGCTTTATGGCATCCTGGTAGATATCTTGGATGTTTCAGGTCCTGGGATCGTTTCCTTCTATGAACATTGTATACACCTTTTTCTGTAGCTTTCTTTTGTAAACGCACTGAAATAAAGTGCTTGTAGTTACATATCTGGGATCTTGTACACCTTGTGTTTGTTTGTACTTGCACTCAGTTATAAAGTGCCATGGGGGGGGGTTATGATGTTTTTCCTTTTGTGCTCATCCACCTTTGTCAAGTGAGTGTCCCTTCCACAACTTTAGCCTCATGATGTGTGTCTAGAAGATCATTTCTTCTACTTTGACACCGCCCTTTATCCTGTGTTTGTACCTTCTTCTGCACTATTGGTGTTCCTGATTCTTCTTCTTGTAGTTGTTTTTGGCATTGCATTTCAGGTTCCTGTCAGACCTCTCCATGTTCAGAATTATGGGGGGTATCTCTTGTTGGTTCTAATGCTTCCTTGGTTCAATGGAGTGATCTATGTATTCAGTATTTGTTCCTATGTACTAGGCAGATGCAGTGGTTGGTACCTATCCATTTCAGTGAGATGGATCATTTACCATATGGACACTCTTCTTTCATTCCTATTTTGGAGGCATTCTTCCATTGATCAGCTCTTCAGGCTTTGTTTAAAGTCTTCTCTACCTGATCATGTTCTATTACAGTGGAGGTTCCAGCAGTTATTTTTTGACAGTGTTTGCAGCTTCATGCTTCAGAGATGTTCTACATGTTCTTTCTTTGTTCCTATTTTATGGGACTTTCTCTAATTTGGAGGCTTCTTCTGTCCTTCACTAGGCTTCATCTCCTTTTGGAGAGGGGTTTTTCCCACTGGGTTTTCTCATTTTCTTTGCTTTACAGAGATTTTTTGTATTGGGTACCTCATCAGGCCTTGTTGTCGGGACCCATTTTTTCCTTCTTTCTGTAGCTGTTTCTAGGTTTTTAGCTTCTCCCTAAGTTTATCTTAAGGGGGGTGTTAGAGTAATAAAGTGATTCCACTTATTAATTAAATCATATTGATTTAATTATTAAGTCACTTATTATCTCTCTTTTACTTAAGCTAAACTTTAGGCATATAATAATTAATTCTTTTATTAATTATTATTATGCAACCTAGAGTTTCCCTTTAGGGTTTCCCATTTAGGGTTTTGGTATCCTTTTATAAGGATTCCATCTTTGTAAATTATTCAATTCGATGGTTATTAATTAATTGAGGATGTTATTGCATTAAGAGTTTTTCTCCATTATTTTTCACAAGATGTTTCCTCTTCAATCGATTTGTTATTTTTGGCCTCCATAGCCTTTTTGCTTCTCTCTTTCTATGACAGGTTTGCACGCAGGTGATTCTTGGGAGCTGTGGGTTGATAGTTTTCATCAACTCCAATACTAACAAGCCCTATAAAACACCAAATAAATATACATAGGAGAGTTAGTAAATATTAACAAAAAATATTTTGAAATGAAGGTATTTTTTGTATTTTTAACATATTAAAAATCTTTAGCTCTGGTGTCAAAGCTACTTGTGCACGTGGAGTGGAACGAACACTACGTGGTGTAATCACACCACTTGCTACACCATACAATGCATATTATTTATATATTACTTTAAATTGTTCTATAAATAAAAAATTATTTACATTTAAAAGATTTAAGTTGTTAATAAATAACATTTCATAAACACAAATAAGCACACCTGCATCTTCTCTCCATGTGAAAACACCATGGTCATCAGGTCATCAATGAGGGACACATCCTCTATAATGGAAACATGGAATCTACTCCCGCAATGTGTAAATGAATGGGATGTGGAACCATCCTCATTTGCATCAGTATCTACCCCAGAACATACATTCCTTTAGATGACACAAATATGATCAATAGGATCGGTTGAGCCAAATTGTGCATTTGATGATGAGGGAGGTGGTGAAAAATGGTGATCCATCCTCTAGTCTAACAAAATATGTGCCATACTGAACAATTACATTAGTCAATGACATAGACATCTAATGAGTCTATAACTCCATATATACTTCTTAAGGGCTACTGGGACCGTGATGTGAACCATGGGTTTAGGAGCTAAAGTTATCCTATGTTGGGGCTCCACCACCCTCTGATCCCTAGGTCTATCCTGCATAGAGCCTCTCCCTCAATCCTAGGACTCCAACATGTCAAACTAATTTGACTTCAAGACGAGGTGATGGAGAGAGTTTGACAACTAGTGCTTTTCTTCACTTCAAGGTGTTTGATTTTTCTAATCCAACCATCCCATGGTTGTTCTTTGTTGGATCTTCTTCCAAATAGTATCTCCAATACCCCCTCTACCAACTTATCCTCCAAGGTATAGTTGGTTTCAAGAAAACTCCAAAGTTACCAAGCTTAACTAGTCCAACTAGTTCCCAAAAAGCCTAGTTTCTTCCAAATCCTCCACCTAGTATGTCAACTCTCTGCCTAGGATCTTACCATACATTATCCAAGAATCTTAACATCCTTCTTGACCCATCCTAAGTCATTTTTCACTCATCCCAATACTCCAATACCTTTTACCAATCCAATTGGTCACTAATTCACTATGAGGCCTAATTGCCTAATTCCTAGTAGGTCTGTTTTCACCGATTTTGGCCTAATGCTTCCAAAATCCCCAAATGACTCCACAAAAAAACTTGGGAATCTTCAAGAAATCATTCAACCCTATCAAAATCCAAAACCCTGACCTCTGATGGCACCCAAAACCCTATTTTCTTGCAGGCCCTAGATTATAGCCTATTAATTAGGCCTCTGGACCAGTGAGCATGAACAATTGCCAATCTTGTCTCCATTCTCTAATTCACCTCCAACCAACATTGAATATTTTTAGGAGAATATCTAGTGCATTTATAGATGACACTAATTCTTTCCCAAAAGGTCTTGGGTGCTCGCACAAAGTCTTTCTTCTCCTTGTCCTGGTTCACCTGGTTTCACTAGTCAACCATAGGGATTCACTTTTGGCCTAGGAAATGAAATGAAACAACTAAAAAGAAAACTAAAAACCTATCTACATACCCTAACCCTAATTTCCCCATGGTTTCAGAAAAATCCACTGGAGGAATTTTAGGTTAGAGCCATTTCTAACTAGGTAGCATTGTTTTTGTCTCTGTCAGACTAGTGACCTTCAAAATTGTGTAACTTAACTTCTACTCAACTTCAAAAAAAACTAAATAATGCATAAGAAAGATAAAAGAAAACTCCACACTATCATGGAGCCCGATCACCTCTGACAATCCATAAACATCTGTACAGAAGCAAAGGCACAGTACAGATTACACAAAAGAGAATACAAACATTCGTACAAAGGTGTCAGAATTAAGTTTTTCACTCAAAAATATCATTAACCTCTTCAAAGCATCAAAACCATGCTCATATACTGAGCATGGGGTAGTTACATCATTTTAAACTAAATTTTGTCAAATCTTGCAAAAGTTGCTTGCAACATTTTGTCATTTTGAGCAATTTGACCTTGGTAGTCAACTTGATGATGGATGTTGACCTCTAAGACCCCAAATATGATGTGTAGTGTCTTAAAACATACCTCTCACTCATATTACCCCAAAATAGAAACATTTTACAATTTGAAACCAAAAATGTCCTAAAACACTCAATGGGCACTAAGGCCCTACACACATGAAGTAAACTAACTTTGTATCCAACCCCTTGGATATTATTCTAAAACACACCTAAACACCTACAACAACCCAAAAAAATTCCAAAACAAGATATAGGGGGGTTCCCTTCACCATACTCCCCTGGACAAAATAACTCAAGTCCCTTGAGTTAGGAGGTCTTCAATGATGACCCCATCCTTCAGAATATCCATCTCTATCATCCAAGTGGCCTCATCTTTAGGTAGTCCCTTCCACATGATGAGGTACTCCTTGTAGTTACCCTTCCTTGTCTTTTTTATCACCTTAAAGTCCAAGACACTTTCCAATTGCAATGGCTTTGGGGTAGGCAAATCTTTCACCCAATCATCATCCTCTAAATCGGCAAGAGTAGATTGAACTATGTCTAGATGTGATCCCTTGTAGTAATATAAGTCACAAGCATTGAAAATAGGTGAAATCCCCAAATCAGGAGGCAATTCCACTTCATAGGCATTCTTGCCATATTTATACAAAATCTTGAGTGGTCCAATCTTCTTCATGAGTAGCTTAGTTGGTTGGCCTTTGGGTAGCCTCTCCTTTTTTGAGGTAGGCAAGTACTAGATCCCCAACCATGAATTACAAGTCCCTCCTGGTCTTATCAGCTTTGGTTTTGTACTTCTCCACTTGTTTTTGTAAAGTCTTATTGACTTGATCATGCAGCTCCTTCATCTGCTCTACAAATGATTCTCCTTATGCACTCCTCTTATCCCTCAAACTGAGATCCCTCAGCTCCAAAATCCCTCTAGGATTGACCCCATAAACTATCTCAAAGGGGCTCTTACCTATACTCCTATTAATGGAGTCATTGTATTCAAATTATGCCTGCCCTATGATATGATCCCGTGATTGTCCATGTTGTTTGGTCAAACACCTTAGCAAATTCCCAAGTGAGCTATTCACTACTTCTATTTTCCCATTTGATTATGGATGGTAGGCTGAGGAAAAGGACCAATTAGTTCCAAGCATCTTCCAAGGAGTTCTCCAGAAGTGTCCCACAAACTTTGTATCCCTGTCACTAACAATATTCAAAGGTAAACAATGGATTCTTACAATATCCATAAATAATAGCCCTGCAATTTGAGAGGCATCATTGTTCTACTTGCATGGAATAAAGTGTGCCATCTTGCTAAAATTGTCCACCACCACAAACACATTGTCATGTCCCCTAGGTGTCTTTGGTAACCCCAAAACAAAATCCATACTAAGGCACTCCCAAGGCCTTTGGGGTATAGATAATGGTTGGTACAACCCACTATTGATGCTTTGTCATTTTTCCCTTTGAAAAATATGACATTGTTCTAAAAATCTCCTCACATATGACTACATCTTAGGCCAATAGTAATGCCTATGTACCCGCTCTAATGTTTTATCCACTCCAAAGTGGCCTCCCAAGCTCCCTTGGTGTTTCTCCTTCACAAATTTTCCCTCATTGAACACTGAGGTATACACATAAGATGACCTTTGAACAATAGGCCTTCCTGCAACACAAACTCACTAAAATCCACCTTGAACCCCTACTGAAACTTCACACAAGCTTCATAGGCTTCTTTGAAATATTTATCTTCCTTGTAGAGGTCTTTCAAATCATCCAATCCCACACTTTGTAGTTGTATCTCTTGGATTATGAGTACTCTCCTACTAAGAGCATTTGCAACCTTGTTTCTAACCCCCTTCTTATGCTTAACAAAAAATTGTATATGCCTGCAATGATTCTACCCACTTCATGTGCCTCTGATTTAGTTTTTCTTGTCTATTTAGGAAACTTAGTGCATGGTTATTAGTATAGACCACAAACTCCCTAGGTAGTAAGTAGTGCCTTAACTTCTTGAGGGCTTGAACCATAGCATATAACTCCAAATCATCAGTGGAGTACTTTTGTTTAGCCTCATTCAACTTTTCAGAGAAGAAAGCCACAAGGTGTCCTTCTTGGCTTAACACTGCTCCAATAGCCAACTTGCTAGCATCACACTCTACCACAAAGAGTTGATTGAAATTAGAGAACCTAAGAGTAGGTAGTTCTGCAATTATCTTCTTTAACATTTCAAACACTTGGTTTTTTGCCACTGTCCATTCAAACTTACACTTGATTACACCTTTTATGGTGTTAAGTATAGGGCCACAAACATGACTAAAATTTCTTACAAATTTCCTATAGTAGGAGGCCAACCCATGGAAACTCCTAACATCCCCTATGGACCTAGGTGTACACCATTCCAAAATGGACTTAACTTTATCAGGGTCCATCTTCATACATCCATTAGCAACCACAAAACTAAGGTAAACTAGTTCAGTTTTGAGAAACTCACACTTTTCTTGATTTATCATCAACTTCTCT